>JAUJYU010000227.1:0-15686 GCA_033995675.1 Nothrus silvestris
TTCCTTAAAGATTATAATTCTACTCATAAGTCTATAGTTGAGTTAAAAATGCGATTTAACTTTAAGATCTATAGTACCAGTTATACCAGGTATTTAAAACTAAATTTGAAAATGTAATATTATTTTTATTGCTAACATCCTGACACTATTCTGTTAAAAACAATTTACGACAACATTAGGACCACTTAAATGAATATGATTTAGAGCGTTTGATTCTTTAAAATAGTGTGATATGAATTTAATAAACTAATTGTCACAACAATATGAAGGTATGAATTGAGAAAATAGTAGTTAACTATTGTGTGTCTCGTTTAAGAAAAAAATGTTTGGCCTAATTTGAGCAGTTTGTAAGAGTTAAGCTTGCATCTTTGCTGAGAACAGCTAATGTCAGATGATGTGAAGTCTTAATACATAGGATATGATTGTCTCCGAGTTTATAAGGATATAAGAAGAAAACGTCAAATTGCCAGAATTGCGTTGGGGTTTAACAAAACTGGCCTAAGGATCAAATTGGTGCACTTCTATCTGAAAACCATTAATCATAATCTGTCAGGTCATAACTCCTCCTTCTACAAGTTGCCTAAAATGTATTGCAAAATTTTTTTCTTATTACTCTATAGAAAAGAAAGATAGATTTTGTGAGTAAAATCTTTGTATTTCAGTTTTGCCATTA
Source organism: Nothrus silvestris (assembly GCA_033995675.1). Classification (NCBI taxonomy): domain Eukaryota; kingdom Metazoa; phylum Arthropoda; class Arachnida; order Sarcoptiformes; family Nothridae; genus Nothrus; species Nothrus silvestris. The sequence goes on from JAUJYU010000227.1 coordinate 674, forward strand.
TTTCAATACATTATTGATGCACAGCGAGAGCTTTCCCTCAGAGACCTTTGCAATCCTAAGCAACCGATGAGCATTTATTGCGAATAATAAAGCCTCTCTTAGCAGCATATAATATATTCAGTGCCAAACTGTGATGTGACAGCTTTAAATGATCAATGATTTCAGGGTTAGTTCAACATTGTTACCAACTTTATGTATTGTGTACTCCATTTTACTTCGGCTTTGTATTTCTTTATGAACCAGAATCTTGTATTACGTAAGATTCACGATATTTCTTATAATGCAGATTAAAATGAATTATAAGATCTTCTACTCACTGTATGTCTCGTATGTAGCTTTATAAAACAGGACAATATCCAATGCATTAATATAAGCCAGCCTTTTAGAAAGCTATACATCTGGTACACTATTCTATAGATTCTTTACTTTCCGGAATTCTCAGATTCAAGTGCTTTGACATCCAATTTAAAAACAATTTTTTCAGATTCCACTTTTCAACATTTTTAATTTAATAAAAGAATACATTTTTAAAACTTTTAGTTGAATAAAGTAAGTTTGATTGATTGATAAAGTACAAAATTTGTTTTCATCAGTATTTAATTATGTTTTAATTTTTAAGATAAAATTTAACATTAGTTTATATGATAATATCATATAAACTAATGTTAAATTTTATCTTAAAAATATTATTTTGTTTAATCCTGTAAACTTATTTTGACCCAAATCTTCGAACAATGTATCAATTTTCTAGTTTTCTATAATTTGAAATCCCTGTAAATTCTGATATAATAAAACATAAATATTTTGAAAAATGTTTAGAATAAAGTGGAAGCTTTGGAAGCTTTCCAACTTTTGCATATTTGGTTTTTAGCATTTTGAAAGTTCGAGAAAAAATTAGACTAAAATGAATATTAATTCAGAGAATAAGTTATACAAAAAGTATCCAACACACATCACAATCGATGAGTTGGATTCAATTGCTATTATTTTTAAGCGAGAACTTCAGAAATCTGTTTCAATCATTAAATTTATAATATGTTAATAAACTGAGATCTTTTTAATTTATTTATATTCATTTATTTTATTTCTATTCATTTTCTATTCTATTTATTTTTAGCTCAATATTCATTTGTAACATAAATAAGGAAATCTATTTTTGAAGTCATAATGCGGTCCAAATCATAAGCCTTTGGCGGACAATAAAAGATTGCTTTTATAGACCTAAACAGAACTGTTAGCACTTAATTGAATTACTTATTACCATATTTTTATTGTTTTGAGCGAAACGAGATAACAGAATATCAACTGCATCTCTATCTGTAGAGTAACTAATACTTATGGAATTAAGTGGATTTCAAATCATCTCCACTGCGACGTGAAGTTTAGCAAAATTGAAAGTGTCGACCATTTTTAATTCAATTCGATATCAAAATTATCTTTAATTAAAAATATTCGATTAAAAAGACAGAAATGAATTAAATAGCAAAATAATATCCAATGCATATTGCAATACAATAGAAACAAACAAAAAATCAATAATATATTGAAATGAGGTTCGACTGAAGCTTACGTGAAGTTAAATAAGTTGAATAAAGAACTTAAAAAAGTTGAATAAACAAACTTAAAAAACTTATGTTAACTTATTTGGTTTAATTTGGAAACTTTTGAAATGATAAATATAATGCGATCATAATTTATATACTGCAGGTCTTTAAACACGAGGAATAATACAATTAATAAAAGAAAACAAATGAAGCTAAACCAGAGCTCAAGTGTCCGCAGAGAATTGTTCGTCGCATTGATACACAAAAATCATTTGTATTCTTGTTGTGGGACAAGCGCTACACGCCTTTTGATTGAATGAAGTTCTTTCTAACGTATGCGTTTCATTAGAAGCTAAGCTAATAATAAATGATCTTCTTCTTGGATGTGCTGCTATTGAAGCCATAGTTGACTTACCAGAGGAGAAAAAGTGAAATGAAAGAGACAAACTTTGAAGATGGCTTCGATTCGTTGAATGCCTCACATTCTGCTCCATTCGGTTACTATTTGCTCAAAAATTAATGTTAAGCACTCAAGAGTAATATTAAGCGCAAACTTTAGTGAGAATAATGACATTTCAAACTCCAAATAGAAAGAATAGTCTCTCTTTTTAGCCAATGTTTGTTTGGCGGTAAACGCATTGAATAGAATGTATAAAAACATTGTATACAACAAAATATATTAGAAAACTAAGCTTTTGAATAGAATTAGCTGCAAAACAAAGTAAACAAGAATGAAGAATCAATTGTATTATACGAGTCATCACAAGTCCATTTTGATACTTTCACTTCTGTGTTAGGCAGTGAAGTGGCTTTTCTGGGTTTAGTTTCAAACAGACCTAATGTTTGCTATTAATTTTTATTACATTTATACTATTGAATACATCACAAATACACGTATATTGAACTCTATTGGATAGGACTTATGGAACAGTATGTAAATTAGATTAACTAAAGATGACAAGTGATCTCCAATATTGAGCAACTTAAGTAATCTCTAGCAACTGCATTGCATTGATCTTTTCGATTTCATGGATTGCTTGATTTGCGTCTGTGTATAATACGAGTCAATCGATTAAATAGATTTAACTCAATTTGAAACAAAAAATAAATTGCTTTTAAGATTAAATAGAAAGCAAGTCGACAATGATATGCAGATATGTTTGCGCACTCATTCATACTTTGATTCTTATAAGAATTTCATTTTAGTTATTCAAAGCAATGTTTGCAGTTTGACTTTCATCAATGCTCTTTACATTTGATGCCTTTCAGCTGTGATTCAAGTGAAGCCCATTTCAATTTATAACTTAAACAAAATAAGTCAACAAAACATAAAGACAGATTGGCGGGAATGAAAATGCAAAGCAGGCAAAAACAGCGATGTCGATATATATCACATATATATATAACATCATAGCAACTATAACTTACACAAATCAGTTTACTTAGAGTTTGAGGTAAATAAAAAACAAACTCTCAATTCCTAATTTTTAATCACGACTACAAAGATTGAACTGAGATTATTAGGAAATATAATTCATATTCCATTTTACTAAATAAATCCAAAAAGTAGAATAATTAATATTCCATTTTATAGAATAATATCTTCAAATAGAATAATCTATTAGAAATGTTGGGTATAATTTATACTTGAATTTTAGGTGAACTTTCAAATATGAAATGCAATCATACCAGATATTTGTGACATAAACTAACTTATAGTATCTCTAGTGCTAAACTCAGTAATATTATTTTTTTGAAAATATTTAATACAAAATTCTTATTTTCCAACCGAATGGCATATGTTTATTCATAAAGGATTATGGAAACCAATGCGTAAACGCATTCAATAATGTTAGTGGAAAATTGCAATGTATTCACTTTGTGTCGATCACTAGTAACGAGACTACTTTTTTCTCTTATACAAAGCTATGATTATGAAATAATCAATAACTCATTTTAGTAGTTATAAAAACGTTAAGACACTATTTAATGTTGCCGTACGGTTGTATTGAACGGCTGTTTGTAAGAAGCGCTATACATTCGCTAATTATAGCCGTGCGAGTTATTTATTATAAACGAATAGAATGAGCTTTTATTCCACTATTTCAAGCAATACTGTATTATAATGAATATAAAAAATACATATATCCTGTGTATAATATTTGATATATAAGGTATATAAAATATATATACATAATATGTATATTATTGAGAGAGTGCACACTCCTGTAATTGGCATCGTTTTGTATGCAAATATACCAAATAATAGTGCCATACTTTAAATAGCAATTAATAAGATTCGCTTATATCATAGAAAGATATGTTGTCTGATAACAAACAAGTGATGTACTGTATTTTGTTGTGTGCATTACTCCTACCAATGCTATTGTCCTTCCCCTTAATAAGTCAAAGAGATCTGGCTTTACTGCCAATGAATAATGATCTAAAGTAGAGAGCTATAAATTAACTGCCATATGACAAATGAATATTATTGAACAGACTAACTCTCATACTAACTTAGATCGCATACATACTTACATATTACGAATATTACATACTTATAATAATAACGCAGAATAATCATTGTTAAAAGATTACTATATTTTTAATAATAATAAAATTTGAACAATATTTGCATATCTTAAATAAATCTTATCGTGACTTAAACTGACTTATATATGAAGTTACCCCTAATGTAAATACTTAAAAGAAAACATTTTAAAGCGATTTTTCTTTCTAGAAAAATTCGATAGAAGTTCTTGCATGACATGGAAAATGATGTTAACATATTTTTGAGTTGTATAACCAAAATGCATACAACCTCTTAAAGTTTCACATCAACCGCAGTACTATTATAAGTCTGGGAAATATAATTTCAAATGAAAGTGCATCGATGCAAGATCTGATTTGGTTGTGTGCAATTCCTTGTGTATGGGCGTGGGCTCATTCTTTTTCTCCATAAATTACATATGATATTGAGCCTTAACAGCACAATTCTGTAGAAATCCTAATTTTTTAGCTCAATATGATATGACCATCACTATCATCTGCTAATAATAAAAGTGAGCTCTCATTTCTTATCTTTTTGCCAAATTCTTGATCTTTTGGCTTAATTCAGTGATAACATCTCATTTGTTCAGGTTATAGTTGTTATAGCTGTTATAGCTGTTATATCTGTATATCTGTTATTTCTATTATTTTTCTTATTTCTCTCCTATCACTTTTAATGACGTCCCTCATCAACCACTCCTGAAACGCCGCTTCCAATTATCGGAAAAATAGTGAGCATTCATTTTTCGAGTTATTATTCTAATTCAGTCTTTCATATGTTCCGATTCTCTATTCACCGAATCTAAGCTCACCGGAAATTAGACCAATGATGGCCGACTTTGAAAATAAATACAAAATCTCAATCAATTACTATTGGTAATAGAATAGCAAATAATCGCAAAAGCAATTGTGCATTTTGTGCATTTTTCCATTTCAGTTACAATTGTGGGCAAAGAATATAAAAATACAGATCTAAGAATTGCAGAATAAATAATACGAGTCCAGAGATCAGAGATCTGGCAAATAATAGTGAATTTAGTTATAATGTAGAATTGCATTCAAAAGAGAATATATTTAAGATTAAACTCAGGCAAGTCTTAGAAAGAATTATATTACAGGACTATTGTCTTGTATTACTTGTATAACAAAGAAAACTGATTTTCAACATATGAAAAGTGAAAAAATTGTAATTCATGTACACAAACAGATACCCTTTTATTTTCTGGGATTTTTGTTTGTAAAAAATTCAACTTAAAATAGAGAAAATTTATTAGAGACCCAATTATTCCAAAAGGCTAGAAAATTAGCGCAAATTTGTGATAATGTTATACCGGTATATGTGAGCAAAATTTACAAAACTCGATTGGAGATCACTATATCGTATATAACCTTTTAATGCAATTCAATTGAAGAGGTAGACCGAGAAGGAAATTAAATTAAGACAAAGTCGAGTAAACATTTTAAAGATAAAAACAACTATTAAGAGCATATATATATAAAAAATTTGAGAAGTATTGAATTAACTATCTTTTCTTGGATGCAACTTTACTGAAATGAACACAACTGTTAGAATAGAAAACTATCTTTTTATTACAAATTTTAATAAAACTTCACATTTTTAATATACTTTTTCACATATACAGTACTTCTATAATATTTAATAGCCTTTTAATTTACCAATAAATATATCGTGTTATAAAAGCATATCTTTTAATCATATAAAGTAACTTAAATAAATAATAAAATCCTTATTTTCAATTATGTATGACATAAAACGTTTATTTTCTATGACACTTACCGGTATATAATGTTTAAGGATATAACTTAAATGTTATGTTAATTTATAATATTTTGGAATAAGAATATTATTTTTAAAGTTAATTTAATTTACTTTACAAACGGATATATGGCATACAACTTGTAAGTGTAACTTCTAAAGTAAAGGCTAATATGAATAGTTATGATATACTCATGAATTTTGATAGATCTTTTTAAAATTGAGTATTTCTAAAATGAGTTAAACAAATATGAGTTGTAAGTTGAGAGGAAACTTTTTTATAAGTACTGTATCATTGAATGGGTGCCTTTTCACTGATAAACAGCATTTATATATAACTTGTATATAAGTTATATATAAAAACAACGCTTCACGAATTCCTTTGAGGGAAATGTCAGTGTGAATGTGACACAAACAGATGTACAAATGTGGCGCTAAACTTACTGAAAAAGACAATGAGAAGTACATCGAGAAAAGAGTAAACAGGTATAAAAGTGATAATACATTTTTTTCTTCTAACCTATCCTAATAAGTATATCGAAGCATGTGGAAAAGTACTATTTTTACGCGATTCATAATTTAAGATAAGAAGTTAACAATTTTTTTTTCTAAACGTCTAAAAGTTTTGACTGTTAGGGAAAAGTTAAAGTTAGGAATTATCGCTCGTTGATTGGTTGGGAAAGCGCACAAATAGCGTTGGTATTGTTGGATCAATAAATGAAGCAGAGAGACATCGGATTCACGGCTTTTTCATGCATTATTCCGCACAATTCTGTACTATTTCTCCCTTCTCAGCTCACATGCATTCGAGAATCTGATGCAGGCATGAGTTATGTTACATAACTTTACTCAACTGTATTCTAACAGTTGAACGGAGACAGTAGTAAATCTCTAAATTATAAGTATACGAATAATAGTAACACTTCAATACTCCAATAAAGTACTTATAAATATACTATTATATAAATCATTAAATTGTTTTGTGGTAAACAACAATCTCTTTGCAACTAAATCTGTAAATCAGACGAATTAACAAAATGAAGAGCTCTATAAGTGTATTACAAAAGCTCAAATTGGAGACTGTTTGCAAAACGCTATTTATCATAATTGTAACTACGCTTAGAGGTAAGAGTTGTCATTATTTTTGCCTAAAGCAAACTTTTGATAATATTAGAATATTCTCTATCACTGATTGTTTTTTAGTAAAAATACATTAAAGCTTGAAAATGGTTTTCTATAACTAAATTAAACTAAACTTTTTATTTTCGTTTTGTTTACTTCTATCGATAATTTTGTTCATTAAAGGCTAACAGGACTTTATTATGCGAACTTAGATTAGGCTCTTCAACAATAGTTACTTCAACAATAGTTACTTTTTCGCATAAATGAAAGGCGGAATATTAATTATCCCTTAAATCGATTCGTTTTTCCATACATCAAATGTTTTCATGTCCTTTAACATTAAGACATCAAATGTAATTATACTAATACTAGTTTTGCATAAGTTATTTCTAAATATTAACGCAATCATATCGAAAAGAAATGTCAATAATAATTCATAGAGTTGACGGCCAAATTGACATCTGAACTCAGCTCCCATAAAAATTCTTATATTTGAAGCGCACACTATCTATAAATTAATTTTAATCCATAAGAGAGTAATAGAGAGCAATATTAAGCAATACTGTGCAATATTGTGTAATACTTTGCAATATGGTATAGCAATTAAAATTGTTAATAAATTAAAAAACTTTCATTTATTATTATGATCAGCGATGGCTTTTGCTTTGGTGTGCATGACTTCCTTAAAGGCTGACAACTCATGGCTTATATTAAGTAATAATTGATAACTTTCTAACTTTAGTATAAATTTGTACGAAAAATGATGAAATTAAAAGTTTTAAATATTATTCAACGCACAACATTGATAGGTTTAATATTAAGAAATCTTTATCTATCTTGACACATAAGTTAGCATTTAAATGACTGGCATATAATTTGTTTAGTTAATGTTTAAACTAATAAAAAAGATTTCAATTCATCACTTAAGGAGATTTATCGTGAATCCTTTGCGACATCATCTTCGCCGTCATTGAGCCAATTTAGTGTTAAGTGAGGCGTAAATAATGCCCCTTTGAGTTGATGCTTTCCAAAAGTATATATTCTTTGTGAGTTGTGGTTAGTATTATGGTTCAGTGAAACTCAATGCACATTTGACCCTATTATAAGCATGTAATGATATATCGATTGATATATTCTCTGAGAAGTATTGAGTGATATTATTTGCTGCACAACACAATATATATATACATAGATATATCGGTTGAGTCCTCGGCGATAGCAATAGCAGATATGATACATGCATTTGAATGAGCTTCTCGCCAACCATTCGTTTAGACTCCTTCGACAGTTTTTATATTTGGTTTTTCAAGTAGTTTGAGTCAGGTTTGCGTGACTTCGTTAACATATATAACATGCGAATGAACACGGATGAGACTGCAGCTCAACTTATATGCAAAGAGATGCTATACAATGAGTAATACGTGTGCCAGGAGTTTGCATAGTGTGCATACTGTGTAGTTGCACTACTAGTCAAATATACTCTATTTACTGCCCAATATAGTAATGACAACCGTAAAAAAGCTTATAGACATGTTATACCAACTGTAATAATAATGATGATGATTGTCCAGATTTATAAAGGATAAATCTTCATTAAATACTAAAATATTTGTACATGATTACGTTATGATTACTAAATATCTCATCGATGATTAGAGTTGACATAATTTATTTAAATTCTTTTAAAGATAATAAAAAATTAAGAATAAGAACTTTTTGCTTAAGATTGGAATTACTGCTAACGTTTAATAGACATCTATAACTTTTTGTTTCTTAAAAAGATGAAAGGCTTAGCTTTAACACATCATATCATATCATTTTTGTCAAAATATTTTGGTTTTATCTTCTTCTTTGATATATATATCTGAGGAAATCTATTAAGCTTTTAGAAGATCACAACTGAATGAATCTTCCGAAACGGATAATAATAATAGCGTGAAAGACAAAAGAAATGATCAGTTTGTGAATAGATATCATTCCTAGTTTATTAAGAGTGAACAAAGATTAAAATAAATGGGATTCAAAACACCACCCGATAATCGGAATAAAATGATGAGAAGATGAGCTTATTTGAGATGAGATCATGTATGAGTCTTAACTCATTGTTAACCTACATAAAGATGAGAAAAATAATGAAACAATAAAAGGGTAAAGAATGGGAGCGACCACTCTTTGACGCACTTCTACCTTAATTAGCAGTGAATTACATTTGAGCACTAAATGAATTCAGTAAAAGATAACTGATGTAAATGCATACTATTGTAGAATCCTTTCTGTTCCGTTTCCTAATGGATATTTGCAGGTGATTAGAGCCAAAGTACTGTTAATGTTTTTCACTCGTAAACGAAAACATAGGAGTCCTAACATTTACAGCTGGCGCTTAAATAACAAAGCAATGAAACATCATTTTTTGCTATTGTACTAACGCTAAGTCATTACTCCATCGCAAACTGGAGAGAGATTCTTAAATCCATTTTAGACCAATTTTTTTATTAAACTTTTCATTGGCGTAACTTTTTTCTCACAAGAATTACATTGCGTCGCAACAACTCATACGAATACAACTCATACGAATTCTTGTCTTTAACTTACTGTAGTTGAAAATCTTTAAAACTGAAAGTCACTGGTGGGAGAAGATAGTTATTGCAGTTTCTAAACTCATCTCATGTTTAGTGAGCATAGTATGAGGCAATGTGAGTACGGCTACCAAATCACTGGCATTTCAAACTTTAGTGATGGTCTGCTTTTGTCAGCAAATGCTTTTTTCACTTTAAAAATCAACAAACTTTATAGAAAGCAAAATAAGTATTAAATAGTGAGACATTTATGTCTGAAAAGGATGAGAATATGAGAAGCGCTTCAAATAGTGTGACGGTCTATATAATTGAAAGCTTGCGTGTTTTAACAATAGTATCATAAAATATATTATAACGCCTAAAACATATGCATGTAATTGTGAAAATTTTGAAGATCTCTTACAAAAAACTAGTTTCAATTAATGTTTAAATTAAATTAAATTCATTCATACAAATTTAATTAATAAAATTAATAGCAAATCAAGCTGTTGTTATATACTTTTACATTTAGAAAGTTAGCCAAAAAGGTCTCTTTTGTTATAAATCTTTAGGTAATTGAAGAGATATTAATACGGCTGCCAGGTCTCCCGGATTAGCCGGGAGTCTCGCGGATTAGACTATTTCCTCCCGTCTCCCGGACAGTAGTAATCCGGTAGGCTATTTCTCCTGTATTTAGCTATTAATTAAAATTTCAAACAAATACTTACCAGAAATAGAAACCATAAATCAAAAAATTTTAATACTTAGGCCACTCTATAATTTCAATTAGTGTATCTTAGAACCTGTTCAAAGATTTCAAAGGTTTTTAAACCTTTAATAACTTAAACCAAATTTAAAAGCTCAAAGTATTCCGAACTATTTAATTATTTGTTAATAGTTTAACGTTTTTTATATTTAAAAAACTATCTTCACCATAAAATTTGGTTTAATTATTATATAAACTTATTTAACTACAATAACCTAAGTAAAACTTTAATTATTATAAAAATGAATAAATACTTTAGACTTTCTTTACTACAAAAAGTCAACTAAATATTATGTTTCTTTTTAAAGTGATTCAAAAATAATCTGTTTAAATATGGCTTAAAAGTCTATTTAAAAATGCTAATTTTTATATATATCTTCTCTAAATTATTTTAAAGCATTATATGTGTTACATAGGCCACGGATTAGATATTACGCATACACAACTATAATAAGAAAATAGGATATAAAATGTACCCAAACACATATGGGGTAGAAAATTTCCTTAAATTGTTACATAATATATGAATGACCCGATATCTCCCGGATTCAGCTCAAGTTGACCTGACACCCGTAGAATATACTGTATTACATATTAAATCCACAAATAATATGCAATTTGTACAGTACATTATATACACAGGTAATGAGGAGTGTGTATTATCTTGTCGAGATTTAATGCATTAAAGTGTACAGTTTACAACTCGACATTTGTTTTAATAAAATATAAAATAAATAGTTAGGCTAAATTTCATAACAAATTCAAATGATCATTGATATCCTACTAGTGTCTTCTTTTTCCTTAGGAGTTAACTTTTGTCCATTACTGTCATCATTCGATCCAATAAGTGCTAAACCATATATAGAGACCGTAATGATAACGATAGCACATATTAACGCAACCACATATAACACAATAAGTAATATTTTTAGACATTTAAAAGAATGGCTTTTTTCTTCACCCATTATAGCGATAAAAACTTAAAAATAATTCTAAACTTGAATCAAAAATTTAAAGCGTATGCAATTTTAATACTAAATACTAAACAGTTATACAAATGCAAATCAGAGTCCCATAAATTCTGAAAAAATCCTTGAAATCATAAAAAACTTAAGTGAATTTATAAGACATTCAGCCTAATGACATTTTTAATGGTTTTTATTATTGAAAGTAAAGAAACAGAACTTAATGAAACTGAAGTTAACAGTTTGAAGGCTGGAGGGGAACTCTCCTCCCGCTCTCTAATGCTAATAGTTATATAATGTTAAAGAGTATGTTTCAAAACTACAGTACAATAATGCATATAATAGTGGTTATGATTCATAATGTGTGTTTGCTAAGTCTCGAGTTACATATTTTTTTGGGAACAACTCGAAAGAGAGTATGCGTTAAACCATAAGTGATATGCTTAAGACTTATTAAAATAGAATGTATGATATGAACACATGACATTGAATGTACGCTTAAAACCCATTAAAAAGAATGTACGATTAGGACACAGGACTACATATATGCTTAAAGCACAAGACAAATAAAAGTAAAAAAAAGATGCACTATATGTGCTTACATGGTATAACATACATACAGTATAATATAAGCTTACAATATTTGCAAAACATTATTATATATTAGTTAATTTTGGACATCGATATCAATAAATCAAAAAACTTTTAATTATCAATATATATAAATTTTAAACTTAAATTAAATTATGCTAATATTAATGAGTTGAAATTATTTTTTGTTAAACCTCTTCTCGGTTCGTCTGCAGAACAAAGGAAACTTATTAACACTTATATAGAAATGTGGCGGAAATTTTGGCTAAAATTAATTGTCAGATTTTCTTTTAAAATCAAAATTAATCATTAATTTTAATAATTTAAAATATCTCTTAATAATTGCAAAAATATATGATTTCAAATGTTTATGATTTGCCTATTATTTAGTATATTATTGCTCAATATCGTTAAACTAAACATTTTTAAATTAATAACTAATTAAAAATTATATCGTATATATTGTATATTTTACTTTTAAAATGGGACTAACAAAGGACTAAAAATTTCTAAGATTTTAATAGTAAGTTTAAATAAACGTGATATTCAAAGCAAAAAGTTTTTCAGGTAAAATTACTTGAGTTTGTTGAGGTCAACAACATTTTGCAAAATTTTATTTATGAAACAGGTGTTCATATTTAGTGAACATTTTAATTAATTATAATAGGCTTAAAAAATTTACAATTATAGGGATTAACATTTTGCAACTTTCATCTGTTCTGTAGTTAATTTATAGAACAAACTTTTTATATTGCAAAAATATATATAATTAATACTGCTTAAGTTTATTATTTAAAGTTTTTCTCTATTAAGATATTCAATATTTTTTCTTTAACTTTTGTTATAAATATGTTTCTATTATTATTCCAGTTCATTATTCAATGACTTCGGAAAAGAGCCGTTGAAGAATTTTAATAAATAAATTTTTTTAGATTTATTAATATTTTAAAATTTTAAATTTAACTCTAAAGATAAGAAATGTTATAATTTTATAATCAAATATAACATTCTTATATTGGCCAACCTTATATTTGCGCCACATTTCTATATGGGTTAATGAGTTTCCTCTGTTCTGCAGATGAACCCCTCTTCTCTCTATTGACGTTTTACCTCATTTCCTTTGGGCTAACTCTATTAGGTTAAGCCAGCGTTTATCGGATTAAATGCCTTAATTAAAGTACTTTTATTAAATGATTTCAACTAGCATTGTTATTATCACATATATTTGTTTCGGACTTCTTTCTCATAACCATATAATTTAATTGCAATGTTTCTCAGCTAATAAATACAGTAAAGACAAAATATTAAATACACAGTCAAACCGGGCGCGTAAAAAGCAAAACTCTCTAAATTAAGAGTAGAACTCAAAAAGTAGACATAAACCATCTTAACAGTAGCCATAAACCATTACATTACTATATAAAACAATTCCCAACTCAAAGGATTAACTTTTCTCTCTTATCTTTATCGATAAGATGTAAATTTAACTCTTTTCAAAGTTTTATACATTACTTTATTTGAAACTTAAAAGAGTTTAACTGAGTTTACAATAAAGTTCAAAAGATAAATCTTTTAAAACATTGAGAGAGTTTTACGTTTAAACAGGTTTGACTGTGTATTTTATATTTTGTCTATACTTAAGAAGTTCTATCAAAATTTTTTTTAATAGTAGTCATTTCAAACATGTGGACAATGGTTGCACAATTCAAAAGCAAAACAATTTCATAATAAGTGAAAACGAATTTAATTATCGAGAGTCGTTATTTTATTAAATAAACATCCAAAAAACTTTAGGCCCATTGAAGGTTTACAGACCTTACAAATTAGTATAAATCAATTATCAGAGTTAAAATGGGGTCAATAGTTTACTCCTTAAAGATAACTAAAGATTTAATTAAAAATATTTTCAATCGCAAATTTAAAATTACGCTCTAAAATGTTATAATATTTCCACATAGTATTATCATATGTCGCACATTCTCTTTTATCTGATTTATTACAATTTAAAGGAAAATCTCTTTCTACCCTAAAATGCATTGTATAACTTTGATTGGTACTTATTCGATAATTTGGACAAGGACCCTCTATACCTAAGCATTTTTTGGCAATGTGATTAGTAACTGCTTCGACATTTCTAAGATTATTAAAGGATTTCATTATATCAGGTGCAGGCTCATCTCTATAGACATGTCTCATAGTATATAAATACGGAGTTATATTTTTATCATCAGTTTCTAATTTGCCAAAGATATGAACATTGATATTTTCATAATAGCCATAGTTTCGGAATTTGTTCTCATCTCCAATGGTTTTCTAAATAAAATAATTTATTATATAATGTTAAATAAAATTTTACAAATGTAAAATTATCTTTTATATCAAAAATTAACTTTCAACTCATAAAATTTCATTTTTGTAACTTTGGATTAGCTGATTTATATTGGCAAATACAAAATTGCTATTTTAAGTACGTGAATCTACTTTATGCTTTAGGTGATGTAAATCCTGCATATCAATGGATCATAACTATTTGTCTATATGTTTCTAATAATAATAGGGTAATTGCAACTTTGCTTTAGAGATGTTAAGAGACTATAAAAGTCTTTGACTAATATATGCAGTAAAAGATGCCTTAAACACAAATAACGGTCAAAATGTTATCGACCTGCACGCGGACTCGAACGGCGGTCGCCAGATTCACTTTCTGGAGCTCTACCATCTGAGCTATGCCACCGATCACATGTTAACGCGTTATTTGCATTTATAAGTTGTAGGCATTGATTATACAATAGCGACTACAAAGGCTGACGCGATATTTTAGTGTAAGAACTCCAGAACGTGAATCTGGCGACCGCGGTTTGAGTCCACTTGCCGGTCGGTAACATTTTAACCATTATTTGTGTTTACGGTAATGGTAACTTTTATGGACACCTATTCTAATTATGGTAATGGAAAGTGTAAAACCAAATATTTGCTCAAGTGGTGCATCAAATAACTCTGGTAAGTGTGGAATCAAACTATGTATTATAATTAGTGCATGGACTATTCGGGCTTTTGAGAATTTCAAATTCGGCGTCAATATTCGGGACAAAAAAATTAATTTTATTAAATAGTTCTAAATTTACAATATTATCATTAGTAAT
>JAUJYU010000228.1:0-15681 GCA_033995675.1 Nothrus silvestris
AAATTGATTTTGTTTAAATTTTGTGCTTAAAACTTTGAAATAATCGTATTTAGTTATTTGAAAAGTACGCCCAATTGCAAATTTGCTGTTTAAGAGTAAAGTGGAATTTTTCATAGTTGCGCCACTAATACCCTAATACAGTAATGCTTATAGAGTGGCTCGAGTGCCAAAATTGGCAGAGTTTATATCTAGAATTGCAACTCAAAGTCTTTTTCAAATTGAATTTCAAATATCTTGAAAAATTTTAATTCAAATTTTCAACTATAATAAAATATAATATCATATATCATTTCACTAGCTTAAAGCATTTTGTAAAATTCGTTTAAGTAGTATTTAAGTACTGCATAGAAAATCCTTATAAAACAGTGTCACTTTCAATAATAACTATAACTGATATTTCATAGCAATAATAAATGTTAAAATAATTTTCAAAATTGAATAACAATTTATCTTTTTTGTATTGAATAAACTATTAAATAGGTCTGAATTTTAAAAGAAAATCATTAGAAAATGTTCTAATAGATTTATTTTGAAATTGGATAGAATTTAATGGATAATCAAATTAATTTTCAATCGAGTAATTAACAAAATTGCATAAATAAAAATTATTTTGTGATAAATTAAAAATGGATTTAATGAAAATGAATGAACAATTAATAAGCCATTATGATAAATGAATATAAATGGTTGATTTTGCGCATGCGTGTTTTTTGAGGTATATTTAGGGAGTTTTGAAACATTTGACTTAAGGTATGTCACTAGAGTTAAATTGAGTTGAGCATCAGTGACCTAATACTACTAGCACTAAAACTAATTTTCACAATATAATACTTTTTAACAATGAACAAAAATCGCGTGCCTTTTAATAAAGTCTGCTTTGTTTGAGAACAAGAAGTTCAGAAGAGCGTAAAAGTTAAAAAAATGGCATATTTATGAATTAAGTGTTAACTTAAAGTCTGATAAGACAGAGTCAAAAATTGGTTGAACGTTTTTGCGCTTGTTGAGGCTCGTCATTAAGCTCTTCAGAGCAGCGACTCATGTTAATGATTACTTATTGTGAAATAAGTTATTCAATGCTCTCCCGCTATGCTATGATAAATATATTCTGTCAATATTTGTGACTCTAATTTATTTTATATGTATCAGTTATACACACACTTTATAACTTATTTATTTGAGCGCAAAACGAAATGTTTATCAGACACTTTGCTGTTGCGTTTTGTTGTACAGTATGTACAGTATGTACAGTATGTACGCTTTACACTTTGACTTGAAGTTTGCCATTTCATTACTCTTAAGTTTTTGCTTCTATTCCAATATTATTGAAACAGTTTTTTCTCAATAACAAACTGCATAGCATTGTGTGCATCATTTGATTTTCCACGTATTTGAATTTTGCATGCATTTTGTGCTGCCATTACGCTTCACCAGGCATTATCTGTTGCTACCATCGCATTGGTTGGTCCATTGCATGAGCAGCTCTTCAATCTCTTCTTCATTCTGCCCTTTTTCATTCCATTCTGAATGGTATATATTTTTTCACTTAATGCTACCTCTTTTTACTCTCAATCGATAATAATTCATTCATTTGAATATCTTTTAGTTCTTATTTGTTGATATAAATTCATATTTAATGCTACATTATTTTTATATATCACTAATACTCACCAAATTATTAATTTTCATTATTTTTAAGGCTATTTTTATAGCTTTTATTATTTATTATTTTCCATAAAACTGTCTCAAGAATATCTTGTTCTAACAGTGAGTCTTGTAATGGAATGCGATTGCATAATCATTTAGAAAGATTTAATGCTTCAATTCTAGTCACATATCTTAACAAAGGTATGTCCGGCAAAAAGATTCATTTAGCTTCAAATTAGAGCTTTTTGTGTTTGCCATCAAATATATATAGTTTTATTTGGCTTCAATTTGATTACCAATGAGGTTTTAAGCCTGAGTTTCAATTGCTGTCAATTAAGGCTCAATTTTAATCTTTACAATATGTGAAAGTGTCTTCACGTGAGCCATAACTTGAAAACAAGCTGAACAACTTCTCCCAAAGATTTGCAAAAAAATTTCATTAATGGATAATTCATTTCTCCTTTCAATTCAATGATTTCTATATACTGTATATAAATGTTGCCCTTATTATATACAATAAATAAATAAAATATGTAAGAGTATTGTTGGTATTGATTGCAAATCATTTAAGCTTTCAAATAAATTTGTTAGACTTACAGAATAGCTTAAGGCTTCAACTGATTTGGTTTGGTTTCTTTCTTTTCTATCAATATTTCTAATTTAAAGAAATAGTAAGCGATCAAAGTCTATATATTTTTTAAAAAATCGACATTCAATGATTAATGGCTTTCCCTTAAGTACACAAATGTTATAAACATATTTGACGAATTTCTATTCATGTATTCAACTAACTTGAGCTCAAATTCTGATCGCAATTCTGTTTTTTAAATGTTTACTCGACTGAAATTTACTTATAATTTGAATACGTATTTATGTGCACTGGGGGGAGCTCGGATGTCTGGGGGGAGCTCGGATGTCTGGGGGAGGGCGTGATTCAAACAACTCTTAAAATTAAAATTATATGAAGGAAACGAAATTCATTCTTTATGATCGACAATTTTGCCAAAATCTCAATAATGTGGTCAATTTTATTACCGATAGTTAGATAGGAGTTAAGACAGCTCATCCCCCTTTGGCAAAGACTACTAATATTAAATAATTATGAAGGAAATTATTTTAAACTCAATAAACCTAGTAAAAATATTTAAATAATACTTATCTTATTATATGAATATTGCTATTAATAGTATTAGTTGTAAATATTAAATAATATACGAATCATATAGAATTTTTCGAAGATGTCTCAAACTTTATATAAAATAATGTGAAACGGAATTATTGCTTACTTAGTTTGAAAACCATTGTTAAAACCATTGTTGAAACCATTATAAGAGAATTAGTTGGAAACTTAGGAAAGCGTTAAGAAATAATTTGACCAAGGATTTAGCAAAAGCTTTATTGGGATGGCTTTCATGTGAATAATCTTCTTTAAAGTTAGGTTTTATTAATCTGACGCGACTTAACAAAATTGTAAATTTAGTTGAAAACTAATATTACTAATAATTATAATATTGTGATCACATGTACAGTATGTTACGTTTTTAATTTGAATAATTGTTGAGATAATTGGCTTATTATGGAATGAGTTCACTTTCAATCCAATTATATTCCTAAAAAGTCCATTCTTTGTGCAGTACATTATTTATTATATTAATCGAAAAGACTGAATAAAGTTTTTTTATTTCCAGATCTAATTTATTATTAATACTATTATAAGTGAATCATAATAAAGACTCTGATGGCCACTTATTAAATGTTATACTTCATTAAGCAGACAACAAAACAGTTGATATTGGAATAATCTATTTATTATTGTAGTTCATTTGTGGAAGAAATTGTCTTTTGTCGTTAGTGAGAATTGACATCAATCCTAATAATTTTTGAATGATAATCCAAATTCACAATCTTTGGTGATTCACAATCTATTTTCACAATAGTCTAAGCCATTGCTGTTTATATCAATGGCTCCCTTATTCGAGAGGGCTATGAATAAGACAAAAAATACTTAACTTTGTGAAACATTTACGATATAAAAAGCGTTTTAGAAGCACTAATCACAATTATCTTACTTAATATATTCTGTTTTATTAGTTTTTCTCTTAGAATTTATGCTGTTTTAAGACTTATTCTTTTATTCATTCTTTTTCTAAAGTTAACTCAAAATTCAATTTTAACTTATAATACATTGCTATCGAATGTAACTTTTCTGAAACAGCTGTCCCTAAGGCTAAGCATTCTTGGTTGACATTTTTTGGCTTATTTGAACTAAAGCTTAACTCTAAATATCGTTTTTAACAGCTTTATTGGTCATTCTCTGGGAAATATCATAATACGTGCCGTTTTGGCTAAAAAACACGAATTCCTCGACCGCTGGAAAGACAAGCTCTACACTTTCCTATCATTGAGTGGACCACATTTGGGACTCGCTTATAATAGCAGTGGACTCGTTAATATGGGTAACAATTCTTTAATCGCTTTATTATTTATAGATCACATTAAAAATCTATTACAACTCAAATAATTACATTTAATTGCTTTTATTTATTCCAATTTTATTAATAATTTTCTACAACTGAAAAGATTTTTAGTTGATTTTAATTTCTCTTAAGAAAAACGTCACTTATATTTAGGGAAACGACAAAATCAAAGTGATTTAGAATATGTCATTACGAAACGATTTATATATTATTTTAGTTCTCAAATTTTTATTTTATAGTAAATATACTCGAGTAATGTTCTTACAAATGACAATACCATCGATTCTCTTTTATATACAATTATAAGCATATGTGAAATGAGATGCTTGGCTTTTATTGACTTTTCTTAATAACAGGAATTGGAATTGATTTCATTTAAAATTTAATGGTTTTAAAAAATTATCACAATTTACTTAAGACGTCTAAAAACAATTTCAATGCTTAAACTTTTTTTATGGAGGAAGTATTATAGTTGTTATAACTTATTATTACATTATGCACTGATTAAGTCCATTAAATAGTTGAAGCAATCGGAGTCCATAAACAATATTATATGTTTAACTTTAAGTCCTGTCGTTACGATGTTATGCACTGTAGTTATGCACTGTAGTTATGCACTGTAGTTATGCAGTGAAGCAGCATTTTCGTGTTCTTTACAATATTAGTATAAGCTATTGAATTGAGTTAAGTTAGTACAGACTTTACTGCACTTTATAGGGTTGTGGTTCATGCAGAAGTGGAAGAAATCTGGTTCATTACTACAGTTGGCAATGCGAGACTCTAGTGATCCGCGACAAACTTATTTGTATCGATTAAGCCTAGAACCAGGACTCGAGTATTTCCGAAATGTGCTGCTGTGCGGGTCATCTCAGGACCATTACGTTCCCATCCATTCGGCACATATCGAACTCTGCAATTCTGCGCTCAACGACTCTTCGCCTAATGGTAAGCAAAACAAGTTAATCCACAGTTAAATATAAATAGAATTATCTTCCAGTTAGCCTATAGTTGACACTAATGGTCAAACGAGGCATTTCTTCACCTAATAATTAAAATTAATTGTATTTTATCTTAAGTTTATGTATACTATATTTTGTATGAAATGGGATTTTAGTTTTGTATATCTTTTAGGTATTGCCTATCGAGAAATGGTGAACAATTTATTACATCCATTAATGAGTAAATCTAGTATTAAATTAATTCGTTATGACGTTCATCACTCTCTCGCCAGTAACGCAAACGCACTGATTGGTCGAGCGGCACACATAGCAGTTCTTGACTCAGAATTATTTATTGAGAAATTCATGGTTGTCACTGGGCTTAAGTATTTTGTTTAAAACAATTTTTCAATTACTCCAATTGTTAATTATTGTGATATCAAATATAATTTGTAAAATGTGTTACACTTTAATAAATTTTTGGGTATAACTAACATGTTATCAAATTTGTATTCATTAATTCAGTAAAAATGAGATATTCTTTTGCCATTCACTGAGCATTGTATTGATGATCATCGAAATGAGGTCAACGAATTAGTTTAGATCAAATACTCACTCCATTATATGAATGCTCTTTCAGACTCTGTTCAGACTCTCTTCAGACTATGTTCTAATACTGTAAGCATTTAAACTATGTTATAATACTCTAAGCATTTAAACTCTTTCATTATAACTTACATCTAATCGAATAAATGAATTATCACAACAAAAAACTTATTACATCTTTAGAAAATGTGTACAACAAAAATGATGCGTTTCGTGACTATAAAATTTAATGCTAACTTGAATATGACTTTTTAATAAAATAGTTTGCGTGACTGATTGCGATTTAATGTATGAATTTTTTGAATGATTGTGATTCTGGATGAATGTGAGAATTTAATGGTGTCTTTGATGGAAGCTTTTCTCTCTATGTTAGCTCATCCTAAATATGCTCTTTAGAAATATCCCTTTCATAGAAAAAGTTTTTCCTATAAGTTTTAGCTTAAGTAAAAGGTTATGCCTGTGTCAGTCTGGGCGCGGCTTCATTTCGATCAAAAATAAAAGCTCATTGAGTGTATTAAATAGTGGAAGACAACACTAGCAATATTGAAACTCAAAAGTTATTAATCTCTTGTATTGCTTGTTTAGTTTCCAAAATATTATATTCGCTTATTTTGTTTGAATTAAAACAAAACTCATTTCAATGATAAATGAATTATAGCTATTGTGAGGAAAATACTGATGAAAATGAAGTTTCCTTAAGAAACTTGGTCTTAAGCAAGTGGCAAGTTTTCACTCAACTCTTCAAATTGATAGTCGTTCGGTCAATGGTCTGTTTCGCTAAAGTGTTTCAATAGAAGTTGTGATAGAAAAAGAAAATGTGATAATTATTATTATTGATAGAATAGAAGATGATTTGGGATGACCGCAGTGTTAATGTGTGATTATTATTTGAGTGAAGTGTGCCTTCACTGCCAACTCAAATGGTAGAAGAAAAGAAGATAACGAATAAATGACACCAACAAAGCACTAAAACTACCAAATTATTAAAGAAGCACAGATGTAGGCAAAGAGAGAGGAGAGAGACACACACTCACAGATAGTCAAAGAGAGTGAGTGAGAGAGCTGGAGAGAGAGCGGGAGAGAGAGCGGGGGAGGGAGAGAGAGAGAGCAAATATCAATAGTAGAATATGGGGTTATGTGCTTCATGTGTTGGCTATGCTTCTACATGTCCTGACTGAGTCTGAGCCTCTGATCACAATTAATGCGTCAAAATCGATCGGTGGAGAGAGTTGTACATCGCTGAGCATGTCTGATAGTTAGAGTCAGTGCTTTGCCTCGACTGACAACAAACACAAACTCACAGCACTTGTCCAAATAGATGGAACACCATTTCTCTTGCCTTCCAATTCCATCCCTGTATTGAATAGTTATTGGTCTCCTCGGCTGATGAGCTGAGTATTACATTTAATAACCTGTTAGCCATATTTTGTGACGAAGGGTTTAGTCAATTGATGAAAGGATTGATACTTATTTAATACGTGTTCAAAGAAGTGCTCAAATTTTATATATTATTTGTTAATAGCGTTATCGGTGAGAAGGACTGTAAGAGTGTTTAATAATGAAATTGATTTAATTTGTTGACATTGTATGCCTCATGTCTTTGCCTCTGAGGATAATTAATACTATTTCGATCGCTTATCCGATTTTAAAATTAAGTATGAAATGCCTCTCAACCAAAGGTAAGACGTATAGTAATAGTTTAATTGTGGTCACTATATGTTTTTGGTGCTGATGAATATGCAATCTTTATGTTAATTTATTCAAAGTATTTCAAGTTGAAAAAAATTTAAAGTTTATTTCGTTTACGAATTATTATAAATTACTTACATTTTGAACATTACTATAATCTGTTTGAAGAAGAAGATGGCAGAGAAACACTGACATCAGCACCAATTGCTTTCTTTTAAATATTTAAACCTAAGAATTGCAGATATAAGTAATAGTTTATAAACTTTTATTATTCTTTATAATAGCAATTGTAAAGAGTGATAATTATTATTTAAATCGATTTTGTCAATACAGATGCGACCGAAAAGGAAGTGACTTAAGACGTTTGCAGACAAATCTTCTACTTCTAGAGAGATTACACATTTCCATCTCTAATATCAATGCTTTTGAACCAGATTTAGAGCGTTTTCAAATGCTCTTAATTTTGTATGACTTTTGCGACAAGTCTAACAACAAGTAATTGCGAGACATTATGAGGTAGATTGAGATTATAGCCATCCAATACTGAATGAATTTTAAACAAAAAGTGCACCATTTTTAACTCATTTAAATATTAGATTCACTTCTCACAAACTCAAATTGATTGCCACTAGAAATCCACTAGAAATAGTTGTAATATAGCAGTAAAAGCACGTTAATTGCATTTTAATTAAAAATTAATTATACTTGAAATAATTGCTATTTGACTTACGAGTTACTTATCATATAATATTGATATTACATTACATTAGAATCGGAAAAATTCGTAGTTGAGATGTCATGAGAGTTGTGATGATATTAAAATTTAGATGAATAATGAATTATTGAATTATGCGGAATGCGGGATGATTTGATTGTCCAATATTTGAATGTCCATATATGACAAATTTGCCAATAAATGCGATTCAACTTCTAATAACGTAGTGTTATTCAAAAGAAAGCACGTATGACAACTTCATTACATTATGTATTAGTGGATGATGACTATCATGATAATGATGATAATGAATCAGATGCTCGTATTATGATTATTAAAGTACAGTAAAGTTTATTTAAAAATAATAATAAACA
The DNA here is from genome assembly GCA_033995675.1 of Nothrus silvestris. NCBI lineage: Eukaryota > Metazoa > Arthropoda > Arachnida > Sarcoptiformes > Nothridae > Nothrus > Nothrus silvestris. Next base: position 8,444 of record JAUJYU010000228.1, read on the forward strand.
AACAATTAATAGCAATTAATAGCTTGCTTATGAAAGTCAGTGCCGACAATATTTCATTCAATTATCACACTATTGTTATTATCATTGATTATTATGAACAGTGCGGCAGTTATAGGACGTCAACTTCGACAGCAACAAACGACAGGACGAGTTTCTGGACCATTAGTACCGCCGCAACCGTTTAAAGGTAGACCGAGAACTCCTTCGCATATACCCGGACTACAGCCAGGCAGACCATACACGCCTTCTTTAACCAATTTAGGGCCCGACGCAGATAAGAAGTTTGCACAATTCGCTCAACACTCGCATGAGTTCTATCCACATCCGGCACATCGCGAAAATGCTGACCGCGAGAAAGCCGATAAAGATAAGAAAGACGAAGAGCCGCGCCTGAGGTGCACCTGGCATTGCTTCTGTATTGCGCTCAAAGCGCTCAGCGGCGGAATTGTTCTTCTAGTATTAGGTACTGTCATGTCAGTGGTCGGCTTCTTAGCCGAACCCTTAGCCGAGGGTTACATAAAGTTCGAAAATGGAACCCGAGTGCCTACAGTAGATCCCGACACAAAAATACATTTGCATAACTTAACATATGTCGGGCCAGTGATTATGGGTTTGGGCGGCATTGTTATAGTGGCCGCCTGTGTACTCACCTTTGAAGTTCGTGACACTCTTGGAGTCAAAGTGGCGCCCGTTAGACCTGAAACTACCACTACATTAGGCGGGACGTCAACCGCTATTACAACAACTCCGGCCGCTCGAAAACTGTCATCGATTACAACGGATTCGATTGGAGGCAAAGGTCGAGCGACTGCCGGTTCTTTAACACTTCCATTGGCAACGATATCAGATGCAAGTCATCCCATGAGCACAACATCAAAAAGTGGTAGAATTCATGAGACAATACAAGAAACTATGTTTAATGAAGGAGAGCCTATACTCGGCTATACAGCGCCCAAATCATCAAAGGCTTGTGGCGAAGTTGGTGTTGGAAGTAGTGTTGGGGGTGTTGGGTATCATCAGCAGCAGGTAAGCAAACATAGGACAAGGTATTCAATTGCAGATCAGTGTATGACATCTCCTTCAAGTGGGACCAGTCATCTATTGAGTCCAAATATTGAGACAACATATTTCGGTTTGCCGTCGCCTCAAGAGACCGAATTAAGCGACCCTGAAGGCTGTTCTTTGGTGGTTCCGTCCAAATGGCGGTCTTCACGTTGTTCTTGTTCTGGTTCACCAACACATTCGATGTCACTCGAACTATATCTTGAGGATAATGACCCTCCTATTACTGTTGCAATAGTTGAACATCAAGAATATCTACTACAGCAAAGGCATCACCAGCAATATAAGTATCAAAGTCGGACTCAACCTCAACCACAAGTTCGTCGGCCAAAAACATTAGCATCGATGGAAAGCGATGGCTTGTCGTCATCGGCTTCCTCTTCAAGTAGTGATGATATGTTATTTAGTCAAAAAACGCATCAATATTGTAGAAATTATGTAAATGTTCAGAGTTCTTATGTGGACCACAGTTCATATGATCATAACAGTGATGTCACAACACCGCTCCTCATGAACTCAACGCTCAGTACGCAAATAGTGAGTGCCACCAGTGGTCCACTAACCACTTCACAAGCTATAAATACAACTTCTAGTATCGATAAACGCTTCCCTCTCTTAAGACAAGGTGCTCTCGGAAATGGTTCAGTGCCGCCAAATACTAGATAGTTATAGCTTTAAACTTTACAACACCACTAATTAAATTAATAACTTCTCAAACCTCACCACTTCATCTCGTCGTTTAAAAAGTTGTTCATCGAAGAAACGTATACTCAGTTTTGTATTTGTGGTTATTATTTGTTATTCATTATTATTATTATTAATTATATTAATTGTTCGAAATTATGTGAAATACGCTTTTGATAGCCAACGCCGTCCGTAACAAGAAAATTGTTTATTACTTAACACAAAAAGATGTTATTAATTTGTACTTTACTTACAAAAGGTATCTTTATATTGTGCCTAATAATGATCAGTGCAGTCGAGTTATTGCAGGCAATCAAAAATAACTGAGGCTTTATATCAAACAAACTTAAGATAAAATGTTCTAAATTTTAATACTATTCATTACTTATTAATGATTTAAAGCACTGCCTCTTTATTTGAATCACTGACAAAACAAAAGTTATATTTATGTGAACTTTATTTTTGGCAATTCAAATGATTATTATTATCATTATTATTAAATTTAAGTCATTTTCCTTCTAAAAACTGTTAACACTATAGTATCTTAAAAGAGCGCTCAAAAATATTAATATTAAAATTATTTGTTGAAAGATGTTTCCAAAGTCTCCAAACTATTGGGATAATGAAAATACACTAAAATAGTAATTATTATAACCTGTTAATAATAATAATATTATATTAATTTAATCCTATAAATCTCTTAACGCGATTAAGTAATACAAAAGTAGTAAAATTCTTACTTTTCTGCTGCTTATATTCGGGATAAAAGATGATGAATGAGAATGAAAGTAAACTAAATTTAATCAAAAAGATAGTCAAAGAAGGGGAAAAGCAAATTTATATAACTAACGTTATGGCTATTTTGTTGATCAATTTCATGTATCTCACTATGAAGATTAAGTTTGAGCTAAATTTAAAATATACAGTTATTTAAGTTACTGTTTTCTATCTGTTAAGTTGACAAAAGTGAGAAAGTCATATTTGACCTTATTTTACGATATTTTGTTATTTCATTAAAGCTACTAAACTATAAATGTTATACAGTATAGGCTTAAACCACGTATGCAAAGAGTAGTGGTTTCCAGTGGATACCTGGTTTACATAAATTCGGCCAATATTTATGTAATGTATTATAAATGCACAAAAAGTGAATCAATGATGATAATAATGATAATCTACGTGAAAAAGAGTTGAGCAGAAATAGACAATTGAAAAATGGTTGAGCATTTCCATTTTTTATAGTTACTAATATCATATCATATATGCCAAACTAATTTAATATGTTATTCTCTTTTTAGTATCAAATATGAGTTAAGAATCGCATACTAATAATATATGTGAAAATTGCCTTTTATGTAATGCGCTATACTTTGTGGCGCTCGAGAAATGCACTGCACCCGAAAAACTATATCATTGTAGTCGACTCACTGTTGCCAATACTAATGAGATATTATAAGCTTTTTCAAATGTGTGAGCCGTCACTCAATTAACATATCTAGACCTATTGTATTTATAATGATATGCAAACATTATTATATTTAACCGTATATTTTATAATTCTTTTCTATATTTATCTTTTGCGAGGCTTTTGAGATGACTTTATTTTGATAATATTCTAACTAATTCATATATAACTATAGAGATATTTTTTCATGCATTTTCTTCGTAAGCTCTAATCAGAATATTATTAACGTATTGTCTAAATATAATTTTTTGACTTAAAAACAGTTAATAGTCTGAACAGAATAACAGAATAACAGAACAGAATAATTATTTATTAATGAAAAATTACGATACACGAGTATTTGTTGAGCACAACTAAATATTCTAACATTACTAACATTCGCAGCCTATATAGACCTTATTTCATACTAATGAATAGGTTCACTTATAGTTGTGAATGTATTTGAGGCTTAATCCTCTTTGTCTGATTGAGACCTACTATTGCTTTATAACATTAGCGTATTATTGGTTAACTTAAAATTACTATCCCTAGTATTTCTAGTATTGTATTTCTAGTATTTCTAGTATTGAAAGAACTAAACATCACTGAAGAACTAAACATCACTGAAGAACATAAACACTTTAAAAGGAATCGCACATTCGAAAGATATCAGAAAATGCACACCAATGTAGTTTTAGAGCAGTTCTAGAGTAATGAGTTTACAAAAAAATGTTAAAAGGGGGCTAAATCTAGTAAAACACAAATCGTGATCATTAGGGAACATATTGCTAACGAGTAGTACAGCTCATGATATAGTAATAATAGAAAGGCTGAAAGTTACTTAATGTAACAAATTGGCACAAATAGCCCACGTTTGACATAAAATATCCATTCAATATATATTTTACAGGAAAAAATAAACAAAAATATTCATTCAATGTAACCATAGAAATCCATGTAATTATTCCTTTTCTGTTCAAATTCTTTTAATATTCATATCTTTAAAGTCTACAGCTTTGAAGGCATATTTAAATTAAGTTGGCTTTTATGATATGAATGACTGCTATAGTCTAACATTATAAGTTTTCTCGGGAGTTTTGCTTACGAACTCATTTTAATGATATGCTGCTCAACAGCCCAAAGATTATGATATGAGCTTCCATTCGCATAATGTTCTAGCAATGGCACAATTGTTGTTAAAAAAGAGCCGTTATTCCTGTTATTCCCGTTATTCCCAGTTATTTTTCCAATAATGAAAGCCTCGTTTAAGAACTAATGAAGAAATTCTTATAGCAATTTAATAGATAGGAATACTTGCCTCTACTTATGAATTCCAAGTATTTCGACTTAAATCGTGAGCTGATAAAAGTTAAATTCGCAGTGAAGACAATTTTTTTACAATAAACTATAGTCATAACCAGCAAAGGGGAAGATACTGATTGTTGTTTGCTCTTTTATCCCTTCAATTCCTTGAATCAAAATAATTTGGTAAAAGTATTGCTTTTGTACTCCAACTAAATTCATCACTACAGCAAAAAGTAGAGAGCCTTAGGGGATATTATTAGATGAATTCCTATTAACTAAAGCTGTTAAGTATAAGTTTTTTTCTAGAAATATGAACTAAAACATAATGACTGAAATAACAGAGAAAATTGTAATTAAATTAATTGTTATTTTAAGGAAAAAAAGTTTACACAAATTCAGTATTGCCAAAAATCAAACACAATTATTGTTAAGAAAAATATTAAGGTATAAATTCAATTTGTTTTGTTAACTGTGTTTAACTTTATATTGTATGCACTGAATAAAAGAAGATATCAAAAAAATAATTTAAGAAAATAATTTATTAGAATTAGTTTTCTCGACTCTTTTTGAAATGAGTAAAATTTTTGCACTGATTATTGAATTAAGAAATAAATGCAAATTCAGTCATGCAAATAACGTGTTGCCGCACGATATGTTCATTTTGAATTTTATTGCCTCTCATTTGTATATTTCATATGAAAGATAGTATAAAAAACGTTTGCACACATATCTATTTTCAATATTTCAGTGAAATGTTCCGATAATTTTTTACTAAGAATTAAATTATAGGGCATATTATACTTAAGAGCATTAATAATAAGGGCGATACAAACCTCTAATAGCAAGATTGGGGAATGACTAACGAAAACTAACATCATTAAGTGAGTTTTTCGTGCTCTAATCCTATATATGACTGAGTTGCCATCAATTATTTGACTTGTATGTGTAATAATTTTGCTTTTATTCATTATTTTATATTTGTATTTTTACATCTATGCTCGTATACTATTGTGCTATTTTTTAATTCAGTCTATTTTCTTTACTTTTGGTACTAAAGTAGTTAACAACTTATCAATAAATTTCATCTAATTATTTTAAACTCACTCACTCACTGTCTGTCTGTCTGTCTGTCTGTCTGTCTGTCTGTCTGTCTGTCTGTCTGTCTGTCCGTTCCAGTAATAACGGACTAGTGGTGTGTTTTCATATCCACACTCATGAAAACTCTTTAGCCGTAAGCACAAACATACATAGAAATTCTCAGTAATATTAATAACATATATCTGTCTGTGTGTCCGTTCGAGAAACGGAAACCACACTAGTGTACACCTTAATATATGAAAACCCGACAGTTAACACAACTCCTCATTACCTGTGTATATAATGTACTGTACAAACTGTATATATTATTTGTGAATTTAGTATTATTATATGTATATAGAATACAGTATATTCACAGGTAATGAGGAGTGTGTGTTACCCTGTCGAGTTTTAATGTCCTAAAATGTAAATATTTAGATGTTAGAATCATCAAATCAAATCTTTATTTGTGACAGAAAAGATAAATAATATCCATTACGCATTTAAACATTTGTTTTAATTACTTAACCATAATTAAAGTCATTAATAAATAGGTAAAACTGTTATTATGGAATTAACTGTCAAATAATTTTTTAAAATGTTTGAATTTTTGAAAAAATCTACTCCATTTCTACTTTTAATAAATGTCGACCCCAGAGCATAATAATGCATTAAATGACTTATTCTAGGTTTTAAATTTATAATAGCATTTAAAAGATTACATGTTATTAAGAAAAACACATTATAAATAGAATAAAATACAATATTGAACAAAACTTAATCTCGCAAGTCTAAATCTTATCAAAAATAATACTTATATATTATTCTAATCTATCTTTGCCAATTTTTTAAAGTACAAAAACTGGGCAAATCCTTTTATGCTTTAGTCAAAAATTGCGTAATCTCTTATAAAAGATCTTATTGACAGATTACAAGCCTCTCTTTTAGTCCAAATTGACAGTATAATAGACAATTTTATTAGATCACCTTTCTAATGATCTACAGATAACTTACACTATAATAAAAAAATTCTAGAAGTTTAAAACACAATGTTTAAGAATACATTTGTATAGCGCTACCACCTTTCACGTTTTTATGATGGACAGTCAATGTTTATAATATATTTTGTCCATTGTTAAAAAGATATTACTTCTAGACATTAATTTAATCATTTTAATATACATTATTATAAAATAATATTATTAATATTTATTGTAAAAACTTTTTAAACTGGAAGAATATATCAAAATTATGGATTGTCCTTCATAAAAACATGACTGGTTGCAACCCTCTTTAAATCACATTAATTTTCCGAGTGCCAAAATATGCGATAATAGTCTTATAAGATTAAAACCTACACTAAAAGTTTACACAAGACAACGCAGTTAAATTTTTTTGCATGTTAAAATATACATTATACTTCAATTTCAAAATACTATCATAAATCTGTCAAATTATTTTTTAATGAATCACTAATTTTGAATTAGCTTTTATATAATATTTCTGTAATCCTTTACTTTACATAATAGTCGAGATGTGAATGAACGACAATAAAAGTCACAAATCATATAGAGATTTTATTTTGACTTACACTACATTATTGATTATACTCAATCTATAAAAGTATTAGGTTTATAACCCTATAAAAATGTTTTGACACCCATAT
>JAUJYU010000229.1:0-15680 GCA_033995675.1 Nothrus silvestris
ATGAGAGTTTAGTGTCTGTACGCTTTTGATTGACCCCTCCCTCCCCCTCAGCTGCGTACGTACTTTAAGGACGAGCCTAAGCTTCAAAATTTATTCAAGAAAAATCATGAATCACATTTCACAATAAAAGTCTTTGCATCTAATTTTTAAATATTTTGATTTATAATTACATATTATACAAAAATTTGTAACAAAAATGTAATATACTGTAACAATACTGTAAAAAAAAATTTTACTATCATTATATCTTTTATCATTGCTTATATACAATTATTTACCTAACATAACATTTGCATACATCCTATAGATTCCCTTTTACAACGATCGGACTCTGGCTAAGCCATTAGAATAATGACCAGAGTTTTACCGAAGTCTAGTATGGCGGCAACGCTATTAGTTTATGCTATGCAATATTTATATTATTAAATTATGTATTATATAAACTCAAAATAACTGTTGAGTAATTTAGCAATTTTTGAGTCTAAGTATTATCGATATTCGGTATCCAACTTATTGATGTGGATATTAGGATATTTTATTCTTAATATTATTAATAAAATTGAATTGAAATGGAATCGATGCAAATCTTCTATAAAATAAGGCAGAGATGATCAAAAATAGACGACAACATAACAGAAGAACTGAGAAATTAATCTTAATAATACTCTTGAATTGAATTTAATTTAATGAAAAGTAGTATGAGTGCTAACTCCGAACTTGGAGCCAACGAAATATAACAGCTCTGCATAAATCACTATAAATAAATGTGTTCGCTATGACACTTGAATTTAGCAGCATTAATAGCCACCACTTTTGTGCAGTAGAATAAAAAATTTAGTTTCAGAATTTCCCCATTATTTAGGAGAAATTATTACACCCTTTGAGACTGACTGACTAGTCTTTATGTCCGAAAGTACAGTACAAATTAAGAATGATTCAATTTATAAATAAAACTTATAATGCATTTATTGAACAGTTCCGCCCATTCAAAGATATCGTTCTTACAATTTCATAATAAGTCTCTCAAAAGAAAGACAAAAACCAAATCATTAAAGTGTTGTAATAATTGTTCATTTAAAGGTTGGCTGACATTAAATTTTTACGATTATTATTTTAAAACAGATATGAAAATTTAACATCATGTGAATTATACCACAGACGGCTATAGGCCTGTAATTGTCTGTTGTATACTATACATTAGCATAAAGTATAAATTTTTAAGATTTTTACTGATATCTATTTTCAGTGAAGGTTAAAAGAAGTAATAAACATGTATTATCTACTGTATATTCATATATGTAATTTTGTGAGAATATCTTTTCCCATACAAATTATTTGGATGTCATTAAAAGCAATTGTCATTCAATGTATTTAGCGCTCAGATTTTTAATATAAAAAGGTTCACAAAAGTATAACACAGATATTTAAATATTGGGATTGTAATACAATACCAATGTAATCATAAAATACAAGTAATCTTTTCTTGATTAATGTCATTATCAATAGTAAAAGTTTAGTAAAATAACAAATTTCGAGATGAGTTAAGAAATGTAATTTATTAGCACATAATCAATATGTGAAGGTTTATGAGATTCTCGGATTCAAAAGTTTAAAAATGGGATAATTAGTGCCTTAATTGGATAATTAGTGGTCTTATTTGCACTTTTATTACTTATAAAAGTTATTAGACGTGTTAAATACCTTAATTAATATACTAATATATAATATAATTAATGAATAATAGCGCTTATTTACAATTTAAACATTAAGTCAAATACTTTGTAGCAAATATTTAAGTGAAGAGTTTGAAGAAAGCCTATAAAAATGATCTGAGAATTTATAACAATAAGTAATAGAAAGACTAATAACAATAAGCAATTGCTCAAATGCAATTTAAGGTATGTATGTAGGTATGTATCTATGTATTATGCAATAGTAATACTCTAACTGTTAGTTGTATTCACTTAAAAGAATTTATTTAATATTTGTGCGAAAAGAAGGACATTGAACTTGTTTTTATCATAAATAAAGAGAATCATAGATGAGTGCGAACCATAAAATAGCTTAAGGCTATTGTGAATTGTTTTACGGTTATTAGGATTATAAAAACGAGTTCGATTTGCTTTCCTTAATTGTATTCTTTGTATAAATACAAAAATACATTTATGAGGTGCTATACTATAAAGTTATAAGACTTATTAAACTAAAGTTAGTTTAAGCTTTACAATGCATTTTACATCATTTCTCAATTACATTATATATATATAAGTTATATGTAGTTAAAACACATATATATGTAATTAAAACAATCAAATTATTAAATAACGTAAATAAGTCTAATTTATATTTATGTCGTATTCTTGAACGAAACAAAAAAGATATCATAATTTAAAAGTAAAATATTAAAGTATAAAAGACTTATTGGGATCAGATTGGGATGTGCGATCATTTACATAATTGCAAACCCCCCGGAGATCACTTCAAATTAAAGTTTGTGATTCGTATTCGTAGTTACTCTGCTATCAAAAAATAAGTAATGGTTAAAAACATTTTCACCCAACAGTTTCACCACACAAGACATTGGCTCCCATTTATTCATTTGATGACTTTGATAAATATAACAGAATTAAATTGCATTTCTTACAAATCACAATTTTAATTAAGTTTTTTAAAAATTTTATGAACATATCTTTAAGTTTAAATAAATGCTGGGCTTTTCCCAAACTCGTTACTCTTTAGTCTCATCCCTTTCTAGATCTGAAACTAACATAAGTTTATTTTTATATTTCATTCTTTTGATTCGTTTTAATCGATTTTGTCATTTCTTAAAAGAGTTTAACTATAAGTTTAACTGAAAATAAAAATAAAAATTCTGTACTTATATAAGAAAATCTCTCGTCAAAAGTATTAACACAATATGCAATATAGTAAAGGGTCACAAATAATGTTTGTCTCCCTATCCAGTAGTAAAACGGTAATAGTTAGAAAAAATCGATGACAGATTCAGATTATACATTGAAAAATACATTTGAAAAGTTATTTCAATAATCAATATGAGATTATAGTCAATATAATCTAATTACATCAGAATAAGTAATTTACAAATTATCTAGACGAATCTGTTACTCAGCGATTAAGTAGTTAAATGGCTTCTACTTCTATTTGTCATACATCGTTCGATTAATTGTTGAATCCAAAGATTAAAACACAAGGGGTTTGTTATGAAAAAGAAGATAAAAGAGATATAGAGTTTCAATTATAACATCAAACTCAGTTTATCTGAATCGAACAATGTAAATTTATGAGAAATGGGAGTTGCTCTACTGTAGAGGGTCATACTAAACTTTCAGTATATTGATAATCCAGTATTTCTGACTCAGTTGGAATTTTTATTTTTTTGTTACCACTGTTGTTAAAACAGACAAATTTCAATGTAGTGTATTTTTGTCTTGAGTTTGTGATCATAAGTGTTTGTAAAATCTAGATTTTCAGCTAATGAAGAAATGAGTTTCACTATTGGACTTTTTTGACAGTTTAGATTTTACACTTTTAAAATTATTCAATAGCTTTATAAGTCTTAAGCCTAGTAATCCTTGAGAATTTAATCATTTTAAGACCAAAATCATTAAAGTTAGGTATTTCGGGAATTATTATTTATTTTGGGAATTAGATTAGGCTTAACAGTTAGGCTTAAATTAAATTTATATTTCCTATTTCATACATAAAACCTATTTTACCATAGTTTGCTAGACTCATAACTTTTGGTAAAATACCTCAACTTGGCTTTAGTTAAAATGATATTTAAATAATAATCAAACTAAAAGATAAAAATGTGTCAAAATCTATAATAAGCATTAAGCTATGCAATCACTTTCTACCCGATACGTATATTCTTTACAAAACGCTTAAAATAGGGGTTCGACACGATTGCCCGACACACGATTGGCCGACAACACGATTGACCGACACTTCTAAAATAAGTGTATTAGATGTGTATCATATGTATTACAATTGATAAAATATGTTGCCATTGTGTTATCTTAGTTAAGTTAGGGTAGGTAAACACTTATGGTGCGCTAGGCTCAGTTTAGATGTGTCGGGCAATCGTTCGGGACCTAAAATAGACTATTATAACATTTCTGTCAAATTACTCATTGTTTACACTAAAAGTTGACAAAAGTCTGATGCAATTGAAGAATACGATTACTGACTGTACTGACTGTAATCGTATTATTCAATTGCATCAGACTTTTTGTCAACTTTTATATTAGATTTTCAACAGAAATAACGTAATGAATAAATGTGTGAAACTCTAAAGCTTTGATCCGCAATATATTTGCTTAAAAGAGCGTTATTTATACTAAAGTTGTTTTTGAATGGATTGCAAGATATATTTTGAGCCAATCAGCGAATGACACATAACTTGTTAAATGTTATAAATATTAGCCAATTGTCTAAATTCACATTTCTATAAGAGTTTGAGTTTTTGCATAACTTCGTTGTTATAATAGACTAAATGTTATGTAAATATTATTACAATATTTACTATTAATATATTTACAAATATTAATAATATTTTAAATTTTTTAATTAATATTAATTAATATTAATTAATATTCTCAAAATGACGACACGAAAGATAGTGATCGCAAAAGTGTTACCAATCGTTTTAAATGTAAACCAAAAAGATATCAATAATAGGTTTATAAATATTAAAGTCGAAAAACTCTTAAATATGGAAGAAATGAATGATTTTTCTGTCGATAATAAGCTTTCGGTCGAAAAACCGAAACGAAAGAGACAACGACTCGACCACTTGTCTGAAGAGGAAAAGCTTAAGAGGAGGTAAGTGTTGGTCAAGTGCTAGCACTGCAACGCATTGCACTTCACTTTTTATTAATAATATAACAATTATAACAATTGTCTTCTTTCTATTGAAGGAAACTGAAGAACAGAGTGGCGGCGCAGACGGCCAGAGATCGCAAAAAAGTCAAGTTAACTGATTTGGAACGGAAAGTGCTTATTCTCACAAAACAGGTATTACTTATATTTTTATTTATTATTTATAAATAATTTCTTATCTCATTATAAATAACATATAGTATTAGTAACTGGATATTACTGTATATTAACGTTTAGATTGCATTTAAAAAGACTAATATTAACGAATTGTATTCATTTATTAATAATAATTAGATTGCATGACATCTCTTATGATTAACTGCTGTCTAAATATTGTTAATTGAATTGAAAAAATAGTTTTATTAATATATAAATCGCAAAATATTGAAATAACTATATATTAATATATTTGACATATAATTGAATATCAATTTAATAAAGATTGCTATTTATATAATGAGTCATTACCTGTGTTTCACATAATAGCATTCAATTAATAATATTAATAAAATTAGTTTTTTATGTCATTTCAATTATTTTAGTTCTGTTAATGATTTAGATATATATTATTATAATATTTTTATTTTTATTTAATTGACGCGAAAGTCCTTCAAATATTGAAAAGTGTTATACAATCTATTATTTTTCGCATTTCTGTTAACTTTAAAACAAACTAATGATTGACGCAATCGTTTAAATGTTATTTTTATATAAATAGCGAAATATTCTGAAGAGCAGTAATGAAGCCATCATTTTGAAGAATCAATTACTCGAAAGAGAGAATATAGAACTTAAGAACAGATTGTCTCAAATGAGTAGTCAATTGGCAAAAGAGTGTCAACAATTCAATGCTATCGAAGAGAGTGAACGGTTTGTTGAGTCCGCAGAACTCATTCATGTTTCTCAGCAGAAGAGACACGAATCGGTCACAATCGAGACAGCAGTCAATTGTGTCCAACATTCGACGATGCCATTGATCTATTTGTTAACGATCATGAATCTGATGCAGTCCTTGAATTCTTGCAAAAATGCTCTGAGGAATTGCTCGACTCGTCCATCACTGAATCCATCTCTGAATCCATCACTGAAGTCAATCAAACAGAAGAGATCAATACCAGCGATCACAACAAAACAATGGACTCCAAACATTTGGAGTCCATCGAAGACTTGATGACATTCGATCACTTGTATTACAAAAACAATTCACCACAAGTTAACCATAAATCCATTCATGACATTCATTTTGAGCCAATAAATGATATTTCTGAAAGAGAGGAGTCATTGAAGCCTTTAAGTCCCATTTCATGTCAAAGTGATTCCGGCTATGAATCTGTTTATTCGCCGGACTTTACTTTGGATGAAAGCAATCCTTCATTTAATGACATGAAAAATATCGATGAAATTGAGTGGAAAAAAACATTATCTGAATTGTTTCCTGATTTAGTCGAATAACAAACTGTTATTTTCATTTATTTAATCATTTTGTTCATTATATCATTTTATTTGATGTAAATATAAAAATTGAAATATCTTTATATATATTTATTGTTCATTAAATAACTTGAAACAAATTCTCAATTTATAATTTTTTCAATTATAATATTTTTTCATTTATAATGTTTAAGACATTGAATTCTATTATAATATTTTGAGTCAATTAAATGATTATTTATTGATTATAAATGATTATATCGTAAATACATTTATGCTATTGAAGTATGAATGGTTTGGAATGATATCCACAATAAATATATAAGTATTAAGTATAAGAATAAGTATAAGTTTAGAATAATGTCTACAATTTAGTGATGTGTAAATATTTTATTATTTAATAAAAAGAATAATTACATTTCCTGACGAATTTTGAAAATAGCAAATCATAATTGAAAATATACTCTCTTTAAAAGATCATTAAAGTATTCAATGATAGTCTATTCTTTAGTGAATCCTTGATTCCGATGAGCAAAAATACTGTGAACAAAACCATTAAACACAATGATTTATGTGCTTAATTATTGCACATCTATTGCTATTCATTATTGTTTCATTTGTTTGCATGATATCATCCATCACTAGTAAGTTAGTCTGTCGTACTTGAGATCTTATTTTGCTTTTATTAAAACTCAAATAATTTTCAATATATTTTTCAAGTATTTTTATCAAAAGTTTTAAAACTCATTCCTTATGAAAAGATTTGAGATTTCTATACATTTAGTTAAAGTACAGGCAAATATGCAGGAAAAGATGGAAATATGCCCTACAATATTCACTTTTTATTGATATTTTTATTAACTTTCAATTTGAAAGTTTTAATCATTAATATCGAAAAATCTATGTGCCTTACAATCGAAAAGAGTAACATATATTATTTTTGTAAAATTAATTTTAAAGTTATAAATTAAAAGTACCTAATGTTTACTGCATTCTCTTACTACTCACTCACATTACTGTCACACTATTCTATATGAGTGATTCACGAATATTTTCACGAATATTTTCACGAATATTTTCACGAGCGTCAGTGTGAGTGCTGGCGTAACCAACTTTGCTCTTAACTAACTTTATAGTCCGGCTATAGTTATACTTGAAATGGTTTGTGATCTGTCCAAAAAAGAATGCCTTTCAAGAACTTTATTGGGAATATAATTTTGTTATTCATTTTTCTAATTTATTTCAACATTAATAATCACATAGAAAAATACAAATAAAGTCTAATTAAATGAAAGTTTTTAAACATATAATTAATAATTTGTAAGTTAACAAAACATTTGTTTAACTAAAATATATAGTTATAAATTATTTAAACTCATAAAAGATGCATAACTTATATGCTTGAAAACAATAATAAGACTGTTTAGAGCCCTTTAAGTAAAAAAATTTGACATCAACTGAACTTAAAAATTCAGCCCAAAGGCCATGAATATAAACTTCTTTCCAATTTGAAGTTATGTGAATTCAAAAGTGTAACCAATAATTATAATTGAATCAAAACTTTAACATACGATTTGTGGTGAAGAAAGTGCACAAAAAATGCAATGATTTCTAAACTAAAATATAGAAATTACTAACATTATTATTGTAACAATAGTAACAATTAATAAATATTATTATTATTAACATTTATAAAGAGAAAAACCAATTATGACATGACACCAGTCGATAAGTTTTATTCTGTTATAAACTAAATATCGTCATTGTCTAGAATTGATAAAAACAAATCATTTTATAAAAAATAAGTTCTTAATTATTCAATATTTTCGGCAAATGTATTGAGTTATTTGTGAGTAAATTATTATATATTAGTATTATATACTGTACTAGAATTGTATTTATGTAAAAATGTTTCAAAGTAATGTAATTTAAGGTTTGGGCTCTCTTTGGGCCTCAACCTCTCTTTGGGCTCAACAGAACAAATACATACACAGAACACAACTTTGTGTGATCTGTTCTTTTAGTAATTAAATGCAGAACTCAATGAACATCATATTTTCATCTCATATTATATCAATTTTGAACAATTATTATTTGTTTAAACCCTAAACAACAATTTACAATCAATTATTTAACAACAATTATATTACAAATATTATTGAGAATCACATTAATAGGTTTTTGAACTTATTTTGTTTGAATTAAAAGTTCAACTATTAAAAAGTGAATTAAATTATAAATTACTACAATTTAGCAAAAAATCTTTACAAATTCAATTCAATTCATAATTTATAAAAAAGAGACAAATAGAAACTGATGGTTAAATGTTTTAGTGCTTCATTTCATGACATGTAATAATAGAGTATTGATATATAAATTTACAATATATCGACTCATATTTAATTAAAATCAGTTAAGTAGAGCTTAAATTAATTGAAATTTAAAAATACTAATTAGTTATTTGCTTAGTTATTAAGTTTTTATTATGACTTGTAATTAAAGTTAATATTTGTTGCTTTTGATGGATCTGCTGTTGAAAAAGCCATGAGTGCCCGAATCAATACTACTAATTGGCAGAGCGTTATTTGATATGATATTAGTTGTTGCAACTGTTACTTGAGATGTTAATGGATAAGATATAGTGCGCTTTGCTTTAGCTGAGCGTCTGTGGCGAACACCACCGAAGCCTCCTCTTGGAAGAACCATTCGGGCATTTCCTTGAGCCGGTCGGGAACAACCCGTCCCTATCAAGTCATTCAAGTGAGACGCGTAGCCTTCGCTTAATATCTGTTAGTTTAATAATTAGTGTTTTATTATTACCAATTATAGAGAATGCAGTATTTTAAGTATATTTGTCAATAGCTTTAATTTTTTTTATAAATTTAAATATAAGATTAAAAATCCAAAAGTTCAAAACATCGTTCAATAAATGAGTTTAACAGTGTCTGAAAACTTATATACCTTATACTTATTATTATTGTAAATGATTTTCATAGTTTTAATGAAATTTTTATAATTTTATTATTAAAGCTGAAATAAAAAGATGTAAATAATTGCATTTCTAATCGACTCACATTTGCCATAGACTGCTGTTTCTTTGAAACTTTTCCAACGATATAAATTTGTTCCGCTTTCAGACCAATTGATTGATAAACTGAAATATCTTTACTCGAGCCGTAAGCCGCTTGAAATACGATTTCTCCCTAAAAATTCATAAACAAAAATTTTCATAAGCATTGAAAAAATTTTAAATTCTTGTAATACGAGTTACTGTACATCATTTTGAAGATGTCTTAAGTATTCAGCCTTATGTTTCAATGGATCTGTCGATAACCTGTCGGCAAATGAAACTAATCCATGGGGAAAGTTGTGTTGTGCGAGCCATGAAATGACTCTTTGCTTTAATTCATAAATAAATAAGACTTAGCATTAGATAAACGATTAGATAACTAAAAGTTAGTTCACAGCTATTGTATTTAAGTATAACAAATCTGTCGGACACAAGTTTACCAAATTTTACACCCCTTACAATATTTTAATTTCGATGAAATTTTATATAACATGTTTTACCCCTCATCCTTTCCAAAACAAATATAAACTAATTCAATTATTTGTATGTAAATTAAGATTATGTAAACTATTTGCATTTTTTAAATTATCAAATACCCTATTTTCGCGACTATAGGCCGTGGCTTATAAAGAAAAAAGCGAAAATTTTGAAAATTTAAAGGGTGCGGCTTATACGGGAGTGCGGCCTATAGTCGCAAAAATAGGGTATTTTAAATTTTCTGGAAATAATAGCTGTTTCTCCAGTAGGTCTATGCAAATAGGATGGCATGGTTTCGAAAGGTGCGGGCGGTCAAAGATTTTGGATAAAATTTCAAAATTAAAAGATTGTAATGGGTGTAAAACACAGAAAATCCGTGTCAGACAGCTTTGTCAATGAAATAACGAGCGCAGTGAAACAACAATCACATTACAAGCAGTTGAGCTGAGCTGAGCTATATTTACAAATATTATTGTTCATTAAAATTAATAAAGAGTATATTTATTTATTGTAATTAATAGCGCACAAAAAGGCAGATCAGATCAGATCAGATCAGATAAATGTATAGCTCAAGACATGCAAAGGCAGATATATTGATAACAAACCTGTTGCATATCTGGACGGCCTGTTATGTAAATTATTAGATAACCTAATTCTTGCCAATATCTGAAATAATTAAATATTTGATTACAACTATTGATATAAGTTTAAAGCTATTATTATTAAATGGTATGCAAACCTGACAACATCGACAGCTCCCGCTCTAACTTTTGGATCTTTTCCAGTAACAGACATACTCGCTGTGAAGGAGCCATCGATACTAAACACAACTGTTTCTGTTTTTGGTGGAACGACAGCCAAGAAAAAGTCAATGGACGTGTGGTCACCCCTTAATGAAGTCATAGTCAAGTTTTTGTAAATTAAAAATATATGAAAAGTATAGATACCTAACAACTATTTTCACAGGATATAAACCACACGTCAAAGTCTTATCTTCAGGTATAGTGTAAGCGACGCGACCGGACTTATCGGTCAATTGAGTGCTTAAGTAAGACCACTCTCCAGATCGAATGTTTTTCATAATATGAATGTCAACCTTTTCACCAGTGAGTGCCACCACATCGAGTGGTCCGTACATAAAACGCGCAGAAATGATCTGAATTGAGCCCTCTTTTACGATGACATCATTGGCGCGATGATTGGCCGTTATATTCTGGTTAGCAATCAGTAAATAAGATTATTTACAGTCAAAACTAGTTATGTATATAAAGAATATATATATATATATATTAGAGACCAATGCGTGAGCACGTACTCGGCTAACCTTGAGCTTCACAGACGTCCTCTTTTTTTGCCACTTCTCTCTTGGTTGGCACGGAGTAAACAAATTGGTTTCCTTTTCTGGATCTATCATAGAAGTCGGCTGAAGGTATTCAGATCTGGCAATCTTTAATATAAGTATATATAAAAGCGATTCAATTATATTATTTGTATTCAAAACTGAAAGCCTTGTGACTGACTTGTCTTAAAATGAATGAAATCACATCATTTGATTCCCAATAACTGGCGTGAAAAAGATGGGGTAAGGCGTGTGTCGGGAAATTGTTCAATCCCTCGGGACAATAAAGTGCATAATCTAGTCTTTTAGCTCCCCACCATTTTTGTGTAACTGTTTTAGAAATGATTTAACAAATATTAAATAGTTATCATTTTAAATATTAAATAGTTATCATTTCAAATATTAAATAGTTATCATTTTAAATATTAAATAGTTATCATTTTTAAAAATAATTATTAATTACGAGTCGTTATATTGGGTAAAGTGAGCGAATCGAGAGCTGAGGATATATTGCTGGAAAGACTGGCTTCACTCGTTCTTCTACCCATTGTTGAATATGAGTGAGCCATTTGTGGAGTCGTTTCACTTACAAACATATGAGAGTATGTTTGCAAATATTCAACTAAAAGTGAGACAAATCAACGTAAAACACTTTATGAACAAGATTTATATTTAAATGAAAACAACGCACGTAAATGAATGGGTTGTCCGTCTCCTAACGGGTACTTTTGATATCGCGCAACATTCACGGGTGGAATATGTGAAAACCTGGCGCTGAGCAGAGGCTCTAAACGTAAAACTGATGGATCCGTCGGATGGAAGAGATGGTAGAGGTGAGTGCACGACGGCTTTGTTAGCGGAACTGATCAATAGTTACAGTATATTATAAAACAGTTACAATTTATGTAAAATCAATTCTTACATGACTTTTCATCTATTGATAACATTTTCCTAAATGTGAGAACAAGTCCGAGAGGAGATCCGAACATAAAAAAGTCACTCACATCGAAATCAAATCTATGGGAACAACTTTGGTCACTAGAACAAGAACTTCTTCTTCTTGGCAAAGGAGCCGTCAATAGTCGATGACATGCCGTCTCATCACAACCACTGGTAGAGTCGCCCGGATGTGAATGCGATTTGGTATAAGTCCTATGAGGAGGGACTGTATTCGTCTTCGCGGGTAAAGTCTTGGACTTTTTACTCGTTTTGCTTTCATTATTAGCAATGTCTTCGGCGTCTTCATTACCACTTCCATCACTAATAGATATCAACGGATTTTGACGCGGAGTTAAGATGGTCTTTGATTGATAGGAATGTGAGGTTTCAACAGGTTTATGTTGGTCTGTCAACTCTGGAATACTGGTCTCACTTCCGAACTGACTCGAAGTTGAATGACTTGTTCGACACAAAGCATCGAATGCTATGATTGAACCAATACTATCACCAATCATACAGACCTGACCACAAAAACCTAAGCCTTCTTCTGATTTTAAAAATTCATTATAACTAGAATTTGTGGCTGAGATGACTCGCGACACATTGTCGTGATATTCATGAGACGACACCGCAAACAATGGAAGGGCTCCGATAGGTATTGCATCGTATGTATGACAAACACCATCAATAGCTGATGGCGAGGCTTGAAAGCTATATGGACTCAAACTCGACAGAACAATGAGTGAATCGGAACATATGGCTGGACATGAAATGAAACGAAATGCTATTCTGCCGATCATATGTGAATAGTGTTGTCGAACCACACCTTCGAAAGAACTCCGAAAAGTGGTTATATCCGAGTGTTTGCTGGAACTCAATTCAGTGCCTGAATCGAGAAGACTTCCGCCGTGGAGTATAAGCACCAAAGTGTTGGTCGGACACGGAGTTTGGTGTGCGGGCGACGCCGTCGGAGAACTCGGCAGAGACGTGTCCACACTGTTTCTGCCCATTAGAGCGGCCGCGTGTTGTCGAGAATGTTCGACTTGCATTCGCTGAATGAATGTATTCGAAAATATGTTATCCGCTATTTTGGAGATAATTCATTATAATTCTATTTTTATAAATACATTTCTATTTACATTCATCGCCAGCATCTATACTCTGTTGACTCTTATCTTGAAATTCTGATGATATATATTCTAATGAACTCCATTTTGTTAATGGACTTACGTTTAACATTTCTAAAGTTTAACAAAAATTAATTCATTATTTAAATATTAGAACAAATGACAATTCAGAATGCGTTCAATTGGTATGAACTTAATTAATATATTATCAAACACAAAGTTAACACTCATTTTAAAGGAACTAAAGACTTATCTGTTAAATGATAATCTGTAAAAAATGCATTATAACTCGTTACCTTTTTAGCTCATATTGCGAAGCAATGTGTGAGCTTATGAATTTGACAAAATGTCGGTGTGTCTGTCTGTCGGTCTGTCTCCCTTTCCATAGGAATATATTAAATCAATTATTGAAATTTTCAAAAATACAATATTTATTCATTTTCATATTATTAAAATTGTTTTAACAATGGGATATAAAAGGTTTTGAAATTTTATACTATTAGAATATAGGTAATTGTTGAAACTAAGAAATTAGCCATTTCTTCTATTGAATGTAAATGTTGACAATAAAGAAATACGTGATTTTCATCAAATCAATGTATTGTTGACACATAGAAAATTCATCATCTATTGAAAGTAATTGTTGACTTGAAAGTAATAATCATCTGCAAAACTTTATAAGATAGTGTAACCTTGAGATGTCGTTGTCCTTGAGCTTAATTGCAGTCAATACTTGATTAAACACTGTTTAAAACAACTTTTTTAATATCGAGAAATTCTTTTAGTGATTCCAAGAGTGTCTTTGATAACATTTGTAGTACATGTGCTGTCTTGTGAGCTAAGGAGACATTTGGTTAAGGCTTGTGTTGAATTCACATGAATTTGAATTCACAAAAGTAAAAGTTATTTGAATTGTAGTTAAATATTGTTTAAAATGAATGACAAAAACTTGGAAATAATTGAGAAATTAAGACAAAAATTTCTTAATGAATTTGAAACAAATGCACAACTTTATCATCAAATCGATGTCGAAAGAGTTCGAAACGAAAACTGGCAAATCGAAAGATTCATTTTGGACACCGATTCTGAAGAGGAAGCGTATAGACAATTGACCAAATGTTTGCAGTGGAAGAAATCTTATGGTTTACACGAACGGAACGATCAATATTTTCCAAAAGAATTTTTTATGATATTCGGTCTCGAAAAGTACAGTCGAGATAAAGAAGGAAGAGTTGTTATGTGGAATTCGTTAAAAAGTTATAGAAAAATGTCTGAAATGAGTGTATTATTTCAACAATTTCTGGCCCATCAGATCGAGAGACTCGACCGCACTTCAGGTCCTAAGGGCTGGATTTCGGTGAACGACGCGAGCGGTACGGGAATGATGAATGTGGACATGAGTTTAGCTAAGTTTAGGGTCGATTTATTGAATTATTATCCGCAAGGAATGAAACTTAGCTTAAATTTGGATATGCCGTGGCTTATGAACTCTGCTTTTAAGATTGTTAAAAATTTTATGAATAAACGTATTAGAGATCACGTAATACTCGCCAAAAAAGAAGAATTAACTAATTATATTGATATTGATTTAGTGCCCATTAGTTTTGGTGGTAATCGAGAGCCGAAATTTCATGATTTTCTTAAAGATTATTCACCTTTACATGAAGTGAAACATTTAGGACTAACGGATGTTCAAATTGATCATTTTTACAATACTTATAAAACTCTATTTCAAAGATAATTATATAAGTGAAATGTTAAAAAACTTAACGTCTTATTTGCAGTTTTTTAAATTAGATTTGCTATAAATAATTTTGCTATGTATTTGTTGGACAGTTTTGAATAAACAATAAATAGAATATTATTTATACATAACTTTTTTTAAAATATTACATTTTAATCAATATTAAAAAGTGCTTTAATTTGTAAAATAAGTTAAAGCTATGATATTTAATATTTATTGAGCTTTTGCTGTTAGGCATAATTATGATCTAAATTCAGTTCAATATTTTTTAATAAGCAAAATAATAGTGATGTTATATTTAAACAAGTGTAAACCATTCATTGATTATTGATATTAGTACAGTAATACCTACTTATAGTGAACCTCTTTAGAGTGAATCTGAGTTAGTGTTAATTAGGATTTTGGTCCCGATCATAAGAAACTAATACAATTTGACCTCTTTATAGTGAAACCTCGTTATAGTGAACACTAGAGTTCGGTCCCCATCGATTCACTCTATCGAGGTATCACTGTATTTGAGTTTTTTAATACTTTACATGAGGAGTTACTTCTCAGCACTGAAATTAAAACAAGATACTGTCCTTAGCAATAAAAAGTGAAACTTTTATTGTAAATTAGTCTTAACTGTGCGAAACATTACTATATCGTTAT
>JAUJYU010000230.1:0-15649 GCA_033995675.1 Nothrus silvestris
TTGAGATAATTAAACTAGAAATATATGTATTTTAAACTTAAGATTACACTTAAAACTAATTATATAATTAGTTTACATAATTTTCTTACATCTTATTTACGTACTCGAATCGAAATTTTAAAGCCATGGGATTGGAAATGGGATTGGGATGGGATTGGAATTCAAGTTGGTTGTGATTGGGATTGAAAAATTGGCAATTTCTCAGCTCTAGTATCCACTCCTTATAATAAAAGATTTGCTCCTTTAATCAATTAAGAAAACTAATAAATAATATTCAAAAATTCATTAGCCTAAGCCTAAATTATTACTTATATTATCGTGTACGATTGGCTGTATTTGGCATATAATATCTATAAGTTTAGTTTAGTTTATTTTGCATATGAAACATATAATAGCATAAATCTTGACACTGATAGTTAAGTATATATTCCGCCGATAACAATATGTCAATACATTGAGAATAATTGGTCACCAAAATTAAATTTACTTCCATCAAAGTCTTCTAAAGAACTATATAAAAATATAGCTAATTTTTCTGATCGATTCTTGTACTGCGATTCAGGAAAAGAATATGACAATAAAATTGGACATTATTCAAACTGTAGCGATTTGAAATTATTCGGATTTGGTATTAAGAAGACAGTTAATAGTCGATATGTTTGTTATACGTTAAGTCATCCACAGATAAAAAACAGGTAAAATAGATAGAATTTACATTTAAAAGTATAGACACTTTTTAATAAACTGATTAAGAAACTTTTACTTGAAATAGCATTAAGTTATTTTAGTATTATAATTTTGGAATGTAGCATTAGCCGATTGAGTGGTACTAATTTTGTGGTATAAATTTAAAAATCGGGGGAAAGGTTTATTTAATAGTACTCAATGTGATAAATCGAATTATATATGATTTATAATTTGACACCCTCTGATTCAAAAGATATAATTTTCAAATAATATTCTAAAATTTGGCTTGCAATCAATTTCTGTTTCTTCGGCATCAACTTGGAATTCAGGGTGTAACTCTTAAACCAAATCCCGTAAAATTATATATCAAATATTCTTCAATTTATCTTATTAAGTACTATTAAATTGACCACTCCCTTGATTTTTACAAAGCTCTGCCCACTTTTTGAATAAGGTATACTTTCACCTATATAAATGAATCAAGCTCATAAATAGGTGAGCGTAGCTTATTAATTTTTGCATCAAACAATTTGTCTCATCAAGTACAATTAAATAAACTTCTCCCGGACTTTTAAATTCATTCCGCAAAATTAGTACCATTCGACCCGTCGACCATTGCTTAAGTTATAAAACTGGTAGTTGGCTTTAGTTGGTAATACGCAAGTGTTTTGTCAATTAGTCTATACAATCAGAGCTGTATAATTTCACACAGTTGGTACCTAATTTTTATTGATGTGAAATTATAAAGGCTTATCTCAATGTGAAACTTTGAAAATATAAATTCTTCAAAAATATTTAAAATAATGAAGTTTAGCCTATTTTCACACTTTAAAATGCAAGAAATCTATGATTTAAAAGTGATTCTGCCTATTATAATATATTATTTATTTTAACTTTTGATTTTATCATTGAAAATTAGAGAAAAATATTCAAAATATGTCACATTTGATACAAATGTGAAAATATACAATAAATTTTACATTGACTTTTACTAATATCTATGTAAAAGTAAAAATATACAAATGTGAAATTAACACCTATGCTTAACATAAGGCCCAAATATGGGGCTAGCAATTATGTGAAATTAGACAGATTGTGAAATTATAGAGCTCTGACTGTATATTATTTTCAATGTCTTGAATTCAATTAGTTAGCTTTGGAGGGAAATCAACCTATTGTGCCTTCTAAATCAGTTTACCTAAAATATCAGAAAAATGTTGTTTACAACTTTATTTTTATACAATTTACATTTGATTATTTGGCTTAGAACATTCATTTGCAACGTGCCACTTGCCTGAGTCCGAGGTATTGTAGTAATTCGCAATAATTGGTTATAGTTAAATCTATTTCAATCGTTTTAAATAATAAGCACTATTAACAGCATTGTTAACCCTCGGACGACCAAAATATTTTTTGTTACCCCATTACCCGTATGAAGTCATTTTTGACCCCACGTTATTTTTAATAATAAATGCATAAAAACGGACCATTACTAAAAATTAATAATAAGGCAACCTTTTTTGACAACCAACAAACAAATTTGCGTATAAAAAAGTTTATATATAATGAAAAACAAATTATTTTAAAAAATGCCATATTAATTAAATTAAATAATTAAAAGTATAATTAAATCAATTAGGTATAAATAAGCATTCTATTCAAATATATGACTATATTTAATACTTATTTCACTTGTAATGCGAAAATAAATAACATTTGATATTGTTCATAAGTGATCAATTTGGACCCCACAAGAGATATATTTTTTTCCGAGTTTATGCTTAAATTTTTTAGTTCTCTCAGTAATTATTTATTATATAGTCTTAAATGTTAAGGTAGAAAAATAACTGCCAAAAAATGTCATAACAAAACAAAACAAAATACATCACAAAAACGTACTTTGGGGTCCTTTCGGACCCTATTTTGGCCACCCTATAAGTATAAACATTTTAATAGACTTTATTGCTATTTATATAAATCGATTGCTTTATTCACATATTTGTAAATTCCCATGAAATAGTCTTTACTAACAATCAATTTATAAAATATAAAAAAAGTCAATAATTGTTCGTTAATTTCTCAATTATAAGTTACAGACATTATAATAATATGGTTCTACACAAAGGTCTACACGTATTGTTCTCGTGATATATTTTTGTCGATATATTAGCCATAAATTAATAATAACTAATAATATATAAATGAGTGATCTTAAGACACATATTAACACTTATATGTATAGTGATTATTGTTTTTGTTTCTTTTATTTTTTCAAAATTCATAATTTTATTTTAATCTAAAATATAAGAAATATTATAAATTGAAAAGTCATGGCAACAAAATACGAGACTTCAAGATTCATTTTAAATACTTTTAGACACAAATCTTTTAAATATAATGATTTCATTACTTGTCATTTGAATCAAACATATTCTGGTGACATCACTATTGTTGTTTCAAAGGTTAATGAAGTTTTTGACAAATATTTTAATTTTTAATCATATGCAAAGATTATAATTATTTATATAAATCTTTTAGTTTCCACTCTATAGCTTCTACTTATCACTGATTGAATACATATTATGTTCACTAAATTTAAGAGTAATATTCAGAACATTGTTGAAAAATATCTATAAGGTATTAATTAAATATATAATATGTTAAAAGTTAATAATACTTTATTTAAATAAACTTCATTTAAAGGGAACTGATTTGATTCTACATAGAAAGGCCATCAATGATATAACTGTTAATAATTATTATAACGTAATCGCAGAGCACGGATATCTTTCCACTATAGTAACAGTTTATAAACAGATAGAAGACAAAACACTGTTTCCTTTTATTAAATTATTTGAGAATGAGGTTAACTAAATATTATTAAAAAATAATTTTTGAAAGTCTTTTTCACATTTTAGGTATGGTATTCTCTTATAATTTCAATAATTTGTATATCAATTGTTTGTCGGTATTTAAGGGAAATAAGAATAAATTTTCCTTCAACTTTATTCGGATTATTGTCGGTTTTATTAATGCAATCGAATAATGGTTTAAATTCTGTGAAAAATTGCAACAATATTATACTTGTTATAATTTTTATGATTTGGTTACTTTTGATTTCACTTTTATCGCAAAGTTTTTCGAGTCTATTATTGCAAACATATTTTGGTCAAAAGTTTAAACCAATTATAAATAACTTTAATGAACTGATTTTGTATGAAAAATTAAATTTTTTTTCATATAATACACTCTATCACTTAAAATATATTAAACCAGAAGAATATAAGATTCTATTGAAAAGAGAAAAATTTTATATTCAAAAGTTGATGAAATCTAATAATACAAGATTAAAGACTTCGATAAATGATATTCAACAAGATATTGAACAAAAAATTGTCAAAGAATTTTTTAAAGGAAAAACCATCTTATTATTAGATAGCTCGACACTAAAAAGATTTAAAATGTCCTTTCCTGAACTTAAACTTTTCATAAGTGAAGATAGTTTTGGGTCAAATTATATTACATATCCCATCATCAAAAGTCATGAATATAGTGAAAAAATTTATTATGCGTTAGTTATTTCCGAAATTTCTATTTTAAAAATTTTATATTTTAATTTCCTTAAATAGTTTGATACATGCCATAGAAGCTGGACTTTACAAACACATGGATTTTATTCAAAATTTGCCAACTGAAATGATGGGTCGATTGCGTGCAACACATTATAGAAAATTATTAAATATTAATAGTTTTGAAGAATCAGTTCCAGAATCAATAAAATTAGAAGAATTATCGAGAGGTGCATTCCTAATATTAATCATATTTTATCCAATCGCTATTAATTTATTTACTTTGAGTTATTTTAAAAATTTAGTGTTAAGACATCCAAACGTTCATTAAAATGTATTAAAGGAAATGACAATCGTTTAGTTAGAAGAAAACATACTTAAAATATAGATTTTTGCAATTTAAACATGATGTCAATTACTAATATTTGAGATAAAATAAAATTGTCAAATAAAGAAATCAAATAATTTACTTCTTACTATTTATTGTGTACTTTGTTTCAATTTTTTCAAAACATTATAATTGATAACAAAAGTATATTTAGCATATTTCTAGTTGATATTAAGATTGATTGAATTGTTATCCCGCTAATAGGCCGTTCTCACATAGATTTAAACCAAATCAGTTTAAAAACGCTTGTGAGAACATTCAAACCAGTTTTAAGGTGGATTATTTCAAACCTATTTGAAGACCCGATTTAAACCTGGTTTAAACCTATGTGAGAACGTAAAAGTGGTTTAAGACAGTTTATCGAGTATCGAATATTGAAAACCAATTTTATGCATGTGTTCATATTTTGAAGTTATATGCTCTATGTATCGATATTGCAATCTATTTCTACATTAGAATCAAATTTTGAGAGAAACTGTCTTAAACCACTTATATGAGACGCAACTCTCAAACTGGTTTGGTTTAAGACAAATGGTTTAAATCTATGTGAGAACAGCGTATGAAATGTTGAAACATATTAGGATTTAAATCAAATACTTCAACAGAAGCTAAGGGAAGCCAACATTCCAGCTAACACTTTATTTTTAAAAATTTAAAATAATCTCATTCCCACTATAAGTTATTTATTTAAGTATGAAGTATGACAACTATAAATTTTCAATTTGTCACCACCCCACCTCTAAAACAAATATTTTGAAGATAAACAAAAATACACGTGTCGACTAATTTTTTGAGAGCTTTCGGTCGTATTGATCAGAATTTTTATATCTACTGTAATTTTTCAGTAAATTCATTAAAAATGGTTAGAATTAAATGATCTATTACTCTGTAGCAGGACATTATCTTATCGTTATCTTGTAAAAATTTTATCAAAATTATCATTAATTCAAAAGTTATTTCCTAAAAACTGGTTGACGTTAGGTTTTCGGACAGATATTAGTTGCTGCTGATATACTCTCATCAATCACAGCAAAAATTTGTGGAATTTGTTTGTTATTTCGCAAGTATTATAACTTTGTGGTTTGAATTGTCGATTTTTTCGATATATGATTTATTTGAAAAAATGAAATTTATCAGAAATGCAATAAATAAATAACTATTCATTAAAGAAATTATATTTTGGTTATTTTAATGCACTTTGTATTTGGATTGATATTAGAATTTGTTAGATAATTATTTCGGGTTTTGAATCTATAAAACAACCAAAATTAAAAAATATCTTCTTTAATATTTATAATATATTTATTAAATTGTGAGATTTATATTTTGTTTTATTTAAAATTTTATCTATTAGATTAAATTTAGACTACCAACATTATAATTTATAAATTTATAAACATAAAATCTTCACAGTTTTAAAAATAATTTAAGACCATATATTAAAAGTTGAAAATTCTAATAACAAATATATAATTTTATTGCAATTTATTTGAAATTTCAAACTAATTATATTTTTTTATTTACAATTTAGTGAAGTTTTTTTTACTAAAATACAATTTAGTAATTTTCTAAACACTTAAATTGTAAGAATTATAAAAATTTAAGTAATTATTTTAATGCTAAAATTATTTGATTAATAGTTTGTTTCAAAATATTAATAAAGAAATTAATATATATTTCAAGAAATAATGTAAACAAAGATAATATAGACCCTAGAAACATAAGAATAAAAGTATTATATAAATTTTCAACATTAATCTTAATTAATTTAGCATTATTATCTTTTTTATCCATAACAGAATATAGTTCACTCATAATTTCTTCTGAATGCTCAATTTTTAACATAAATTTATAGAAAATTATTTCTTCATTTGATTTAAAGTTGTAAATTCCAAATTGATCCAAATGTTTAAATCTAATATAATAATTATTATCAATAATATTAAAAATATTTTACTCTACTTAATCCAAATAAAGATGTATGATCTTTCACTGTGACATTTTCTTATGTGTATAACAATTAATATTTAAATGTACATTTAAGCTGTTCGATACAGCGTACAATAAATATATAAGTGTCTGATATTTTGCCTCATGTATTATCCGCGAAAAATTAAAGTTGATTTTATATTGCTGTCTTCTTAACTGTAAACACACTATCGTTATATTTATTTTAAAATTTTTGGGTACTCTTCCGAAAACCGTCCCTCGAAAGCATATATAATATACAAATTATATTTTCTGTACATTTCAAAAAGTCTACCATCTCAAATAAGTGCGCTCTACCAAGCGCGAGCCATCTAACCTACCCTTACCTAACTTAACTTTTCACTAGTAGATTTAATTTTGATTACTAAAAAAACCAAATAATTTTAACATTACGTTCTATGGGAATTTAGAAATTTTGAATGACCATAACTTTTGAAAGGAGGCGTATCCAATCCAAAAAAATTGCACTTTTTCTCAGGTAAATGTGATGATTCAGAAAATGTATAGTTCATATATGATTTCCGGGGGACAGTTTTCGGAGGGCCTAATTTTTTATTATTGTAGACTCATTTAAGACAGAAAAATAAGCTAATATATTTTAATTTAAAATTTAAATTTTCTTCAAATGAAACTAAAATCACCTAAATCGTACTCACGGAGCAAAAGTTATAAAGGTGATTCATATAGTGGAATGAAAATCATAATTAAAAATAAACATAAACAAAATAAACAATTATCTGTTCTTGTATTTTCCATATCTATAACAAACTTAATAATAATATTAAACTAATTTAAATGCCTCAATGATACCAAAAGTGTTTAATATTTATTATTGAAATAAACTTTTAAATGTATTTTTATGCCTAGAATACGAATATGAAATCTGATTTCTCCTAACGCTTATGGTTTATGCTCTATTTAGGAAGACATGGATTATGCAATACCATCTAGTATAATATAGTATTAATTGATTAGCCATAAGTATATCGCACAGTGAAAAAATCATGCACCTTTTATTTATTTTATTCCTTACAGATTTTGCAATTTATATTTCAGTGTTTTATTTAGAGATTTACTAACAGGAAATCCATATAAATAAAAGGAGTTATCGTCTCCACTCTCTACTAAATTCATCTGATAGTAATAATTAATCAATTTCTGAATGGTATTTTGAGATGTAATCAAAGCATAATTCGATTTAACAACTTTTAATATTGTACTAATAGAGTATAATTCAGGGAAATTGATTTTTTCAAGTTTATTATTAAGTAAACTATGTTTCTATTGAGAGTAAATAAATTAATTTAAAGTCATATTTAAATTAATATAAATTTTTACTTGTTGTATTATCTTTTGAGTATTAGATTCATGTACCACAAGAACCTTCATATCTGATCTATCTATGAGATCTTGAAATGTTTCAATACTCATCTCCTTTTTGGCCACAAGTAATGCTTGAATATCACTCACAAAATAATTTATAAATATAAATGATGTGAAAGTCCAGAATGATATCAAAATAATATTATGTTCAGGTTTCAAATCAATAACTTTATAAAAATTTAAGTTTTAGTTAATAAAAATAATATCTTATAAATTCATACCTTTTCCTAAAAGTAGACCAAAATAATCGAAACAAATATAAACTTTTGAAAATAAGCATTTTATTCCTATGAAATTTATTGCACAAAATAATAGGTAAGATATTAATAGCATTAACCAGATTTGAGTGGAAAAACCATTGAAAATATTGAATAAATTATTATTATTTAATTTAATAGGAGAGCTTAATATTGATATCAGTTTGTTTTCAGTTAATAAATAAGGGTAATCCACAATGGTGTTTCTTTCTTCATTATATGCGAATGTAGCTGAGGTCATATCAGCAAGCTAGCATAGTAATATAAAATACTTTAATTCAATCTAAGATAAATTTAAAGGTATAAAATTGTAATTAATTAAGTCTTTAAAATGTTGAAGATTATTTAAAATATTGCAATATATATTCCAGCTTTAGAACCTTAAACTCCTAACCATTAAATAAATTATAAATTTTATGATTAATTATTCATTAACTATCTAGTTATTATGGATTACCGATTTTCTCTCAGATTAGATTAGATTCTGAGTCACATTGACATATTGGAAGGATTGTGTGTTACATCTAATGCAAGAATAGTATTTAAATTCTAAAATACTATCAATTCTAGGGATGCTAACTCTCCAACTTTTTCACTCTACCTCTAAGTTAGTATAAAATTCAAAATTTTAGAAGGGTCCCCCTTTGATTTATATAACTAACTAGCTTCTAGTATACTTTCTCCAGCTTTTAGGATGAAATGAGTTGGCAACCCAATTCAATTCACTATAATTCATATTTATTTTATTTTTGTTATAGAACTTATTTTTAGATACAGTCAGAGAGGTATAATTTCACACAGTTGGGACCTAAATTTTGTTGATGTGAAATTATGTAATGTCAAATTAAACAGACTGTGAAATTATGCAGTTTGAAATTATAGAGAACTGACTGTACAATCATTTATTTTAAAGTTCAATTATGGAGCTCTTTATGCAACATCAAACATTTTTTAGTAACTTCTTATTTTTAAATTATGTAAAACATATATTTAAACATTATTAATTTATTAATTATACCCGTCTGACCCGATTGTTGGCAACTTGGATGTTGGAAACTCCGGTCGTTATCAAGTACCGGTCAATACTATGCTCTCTTAATGTTTAAGAGTTTAGATATTGGTAACCCAGCAATTGGCAAAACCTGCTTATTGGCAAATAATATTAATGCGCGTGCAAAACAAACACTTTGCGGTTGTTGTCCACTAATATTTGAGCTACTAATCACTTGCCAATAACCGGGTTAAACTGTATTTTATTAAGTTTTTTATAAATTTATGATTAACTGTATTGCGTAAATTAAGATATTTATAAGGCTTTTTGAAAATTATACTATAATTTTTTATAAAATTATTTAGTTAAATGTTTTTTATTACTTTGTTATGAATAAGGCCAAGTGCACCTATCCATGACCCATTGCTTAAACGATATCCACCAATATTTTTTTCAGATATTTTGAAATAAATCCTTAATAAAATATAATATATTGCTATTATTAATTTAGAGAATTTTTAATGTTGCATTACCTTAATTTAAATTTTTTATGCATCAGCTCAAAAATATATAAATATCTACTGCAAACTGTAAAATATGTTGTATTTTTGCTGAATACCTAAATAAAATTTTAATTTTAATAATATAAATTAGAAGTAATGAAAACTACTTACTTCATTCGGATATACTGCTATAAATATGCTTTGGGTTAAATTTAAGAAGGTATTTTTAGCTAAAATATCATTTTGAAAGCAAAATTTCATAATCAGCTATTCAAGTAAATGCTATTTCATTATGCATATAAATGTGTGTAATAAGATTACAAGTTTTTTATTAAGAATGATACTTGTTTTGGAAAACACATTACTACATATCTATTGATTAATACATATACAATTATATTACTCTATCAAATTAGATTTTGTTGTGTATCATAAATCTTTTTTACTTAATTTCATTCAAACTTGATTTATGGTGAAAGTTATTATTAAACTCGATTAGCATTATTGCATAAATGTCATCAATTTAATTAAATATTCTTTTGCTGCATTTATTTTTTACTTTCATAGCAGAGATGATTTATGAAATTTAACTAAATTATGAGTTATTAATATAATTTAATAATTAGTATAAAATAAAAGTTAGAAAAAAGAATAACACTAAATTCTTTTCATTAATAGGATAATAGAACTTTATTCATTTTCAAAGTACATCTACTCCTTTCTTATAGAAAGTAGATTTTTCTTTTGAATTTCGATTAAATATGTCTAATAAAAGACATTTCGCTAATAATAATAAGTTTAATTTATTAGATTCGATAATATTAATATAGTAGTTTACATGAAATGTGCTCTATTTTTATTATTACTACTGTATTATTAAATAAAAATAAGATTGACTTTAAATGTGTGCTGGTCGTTAGTTCGAAACTCTTAGTCTTTACATACAATGTGCCCACACTAAATGTGTCGACACCCATTGAGTCGACAATGGAATTTAGGTCTAGTTAGTTTTGATTAGGTTAGATTAGGCTAGACTGGGTTAAGGTTAAGTTAAGGTTTATGTTAGGTTTGATTAAGTTTAATTATATTATAATAATTATAAATATATATTTATTTGATTAAGCTTTGTTAAATATGGTTAATTTAGTTATAATGAGGCTAAATTAGGTAAAATTGATTAATATTAATTTTAAATAGATTAAATTAAGTTAAATTGGGTTAAGTCAGTTTAATTTATGTTATTTCGAGACTTTTTAAAAATTTTATTGAATGTTTAGTTGCCAGTGTACCACTTGCGTATTTCACTGGCTTAAATCATGCAAAGTATAAAGTAGAAAATTAGAAGACAAGTATTTATGTAACAAATAATGTTATCTATTCAAAATTCAAATCTAAATATTAGTTACTTTGTATAATCAAATAGTTTTTAGAAAGCTTATAAATTCTATGTAAATTCTTTGGTTATTTATGAGATGGTGTGCGATTGACCATATCATTCCTAGCCTGTGAATTTCGTCAATCAAAGGTTGTTTCCGCTTCATATACATATCGCATTCGTAAATTCTATGCCAAACAGTTTCATTCAATTTTTCATACAAACATATTCTCCTGTCTTTTAATTTGAATCTAGAAAGGTAAGTGTTAAAATTTCCATGGCCGCTTAGAAACTGAGTTGAAATAAAACTGTGAATGATGTGAGTTTTAATGCTGTCTTTGATTTTTTAGAAAAAATATTTAGTTATAATTCCTTTAATAGTTGTTCTCAAGGATTTTTCCCATTCACTAAGAGTAATTTCTCTCACAAATATTTTAGCAAAGCTTATAGAAAAAAGTTTATATCTGATATCTTCTTCTCTTAAATCACAACCAAGTTTTGCCAGTCTATCAGCTTCTTCATTACCACTTATTACGGAGTGGCCTTTGATCCATTTGAAATTTTCCTGTCAGTCGTTATTTGCTTGAATTGAGTTTTTATTCTATGCACAAGTATATTATTACTGTTCTGTTGTTGTAATGATTGAAGTGTACTCAAAGAGTCTGTGAATGTAGCTATCGATAGGATCATTTCAGCAAAAAATTTTTGTCCCCTAAGAATTTCATTCAAAATATTCAATGACTGAAGAATAGCATACAGTTAGGACAGATATACAGAGCAAAAATCGCTTAATCGAAAATTTTCTTTGGCCCAAATTTCATCATTATTGTATATCACATAAGCTGCTCCTACTTTTCATCATGTTTTGATCCATCTGTAAATATTTCAGTCATACTTTCGTTGAAATAAATTTTCATTGAAATCAATAATATTATTTTCCGATGGATGAATGTGTTTAATCAAATCTAATGACTTCTGTAAATTTCTGCCATTTAAGAATTTAACAGTATTTCCGTTTCTTACTATAAATGTTAGCTTTTTCTACGATTAACAGCTCAAGTGGTATTATATTAGCCAAAACCAGAGAAGCTTCATATGAAACCGTTTTATATCCTTTAAATATTCTGATCGCAATTAGCCTATGAAAAGATTTCAATTGTGCGATAATTGACTTTTTCTTTAATGCAGAAGAATAAGAATTGCAACAATAAGTGAAAATTGGTTCTATGGCTACCTTATAAATGTCTTTCAAACAAGAAGATTTCATTACCCATGTATTTCTCACAATATCTGATAATTTGAAGCATAGCTTTGTTGAATTTTTGATGATATATTCAAAATTCGTTTTCCATGACATATACTTGTCAATAAAAACTCCCAAATATTGGGTTAGCTGAAAAGTCCTTAGCGCTGATGACAGATTGATCGAGAAGAATAATTTTATTGTTTTATGAAAATATAATCTATTTGATATTCGCGCACAAAATTTTATCTCAATAGCTTAAGCTGCTTGTAAACAGTGTGAACTCAAGTTTAGAAATGGCTGAAAAAGATATTGTTTTCTCTTCTCGTAATATCCGGGTCATAATTGGCTACTATTTCAAGAAGATAATGAGTGCCAAAGACACCACCGATGAGATCAACATAGTTTTGGGACCAAACACCATCGCCTACTCTACAGTTGCCCATTGGTTTCGTAACTTTCAATTTGGCCGAACATCCTTTGATGACGAGTCGCGTTCGGGTCGTCCAACCGAAGTGACCACTGACTAAAACATCAATGCCGTGCGGGAGCTGGTCAAGGAGGACCCGCGGATCACTTTGGCTCAGATGGCGGAGATATTGAAGATATCGATAGAGCGGGTTCATAATATTCTGACCACACATCTCGGCGCCAGACATCTTTGTGTCCAATGGGTGCCTTATAACCTGACACCTAAACAAATGACCACCCGTTTGAAAATGTGTCATGACAATCTGAAGAAGTTTGAGTTGGAGGGCCCGAACATTATTAATCGATGGTAACTAGTGACGAGACGTGGGTCTATTATTATGAAAATCTATCTTCACGTGAGGCCAAGGTATGGGTCATTGAAGATGACCCAATTCCTAAAGGAGCCAAAGCTGAGATACACGTGAAGAAGATAATGTTCGCCGTATTCTTCCGTTCCACCGGTATCGTCAAAGTGGTCAAGTTGGAAAAGGGAGAGAGGGTTACGGCTGACTGGTATGCCAACAAATGTTTGCCTCAAGTCTTCGCGGCCATCTCTGAGCGGCGCCCGAAATCAGGTGTAAAGCCAATTATTTTACATCATGATAATGCCCGCCCGCACAAGGCTTCACTTACCACCGAATATCTGGATCAGATGGGGATCGAAGTTATGCCGCACCCGCTGTACAGCCCCGACATTGCCCCCTGCGACTTTTGGCTCTTCAAAAATTTAAAGAAACACCTCAGGGCAAAAAATTCACGTCTGCGGAAGAGATCAAACGGGCTTCTTCAACACCATCTTTTCTTAAGAGTGGCGCGAAGTCTATAACAAATGGCAGGAAAGAATGGACCTGTGCATTCATGCTCTCGGGGATTACTTTTAATTAATTAGTAAAATAATTTCAATAAAATTCATATTTTTGTGTCCGATGCTAAAGAATTTTCAGCTAACTCAATATTTGATTGAATTCACTAATTCGATTTTAAAGTCGTTCAGTTTTACTACAGGATTTCTAAATTAGTCTTTCGAGTGGTTAGCATTGCATGAGTTTTTTCAATATAGAATGAAAGTTTATCAGATTTCGCCTAATTATAAATAATTTTTAAAGCATTATTTGAATATACTTCTATTTTTTCAATAGTGTCACTGAAACTCATGCATTGGGTGTCATCTGCATAACCCATGAGATTAAAGTTTTTAAGGAATTCGAGATTAAGTAAACTGTCGAATAGTATAATCCACAAAAGTGGACAGAGTGCAGAGCCATGTGGGGCCCCTTTTGTTACAGTTTTCATAGTTAAAATATTGCCTATTTTTAATAAAAATTTTCTATTATTGAAATAACTTAAGAATTTTAAGAATATAATTTGGAATTTTCTTTTCGATTAACTATTTGATCAGAAAAGGCCGCCAACAGTTATTGAACCCTTATATCCGCCCTTATATCAAGTTGTATTACTATCAAAAATTTGTAATTTTGCAGCTTCAATTTTTTTTCAATCAAATAATTAACTGCATCTTCGGTCGACTTTTAAGGTACAATACCAAATTTTTTATTATTTAAAGTTTATTTTTGTATAGAAAATGAGAAAGTCTCTGGTAGATTAATTTTTCTAGAATTTTAGCTAAATTAGGTATAAACTTATTGGTCAATAAGAATTAGGATTTTCTCTATCGCAGTTGTCTGATTTAAGTAAAGCAATTAGTGATGCGACTTTCCATTGATCTGGAAAGTAGTTCAATAAAAAGCATTTGTTGTACAATTCAAGTAAATTTTCAGGAATAAGTTTATGGACTTTTTGTACTAAGACTGCATTTATATTGTCTATACCTGAGCTTGATTTAGAATTTTGATTCGAAATAATTTCATCCAATTCTGATAGTGTAAAAGGAATGTCGTCTTCGGTTTGAGAATCGGCTTCAGCTATAACTCTTATGCACACAATTTTCATTTTCGTGAGACTGTCGAGACAAATAGTGTTGAGACAATATTTGTCGAAACAATATATAAGACAATTTATCTTGCGGTCTTTAGACTTTAAATTGTGATAAATTGCGGTTCACTGCAATTAATTTAGTATTGATAAATTCTTGTTTACACATTAGCTTTTACTGTATTATTTGTTTTAAACTAAAATATTGTTTTTGAAAAATATGTTAGTATCTCAAGGATATAAATAAGATTATAAATATCTACAAATCTTTTTACTAAGTAAAAAGTAATCAATACAAGTGAAAATTTTGAAATTTAATCATCAAATATAATAAGCCTAATTTAATATTATTTTTAAATAATGAAGATAATATTGTGTTTGGTATTGCTCTTATTACTATCAACATATTGTAAGTAGTATTTATATATTTCTAGCAAAAGTTTGTATTTTCATACAAGTATTAATTATTATTAAATAATAGTATAAGTGTTTGATATTTTAAAATTAAATTTATTGATTTTTTTACCTCTCTATTTGTATAACAAATGAATGTGTTTAAAATTTAATAAAGAATAGGTCAGCAGATTTTTATAATTTAATTATCATTTATTATAAATATTTAATCTTATTTATATATTAACCAATAAATTTAAATATGCAAATTCTATGTTAAGGTTAATAATTCTCTTCTTGTAATCTTATTATTAACATCACTAAATAAAAACGCTGACTCTAGTGCAAATACTGTAGGCAAATATATATCAGGTCCACCGGAAAGTTTTTTCCGTTTTTTATAACATGTCGAAACAAGCGCATTACATGTTTTTCACAAATTTTGAATAGCACAATCGAAAGAACATT
>JAUJYU010000231.1:0-15642 GCA_033995675.1 Nothrus silvestris
GGGCCTAAGATACTAAAATTTAATATAAAATAAATATTTTGTTCTATAATTCAAATTTTAGTTGTTTTGATAAAAATTTACAGCTTTGATAAAAATTTAATTGAACACTTTACAGCTTATTAAACTTAAACTAACTCAAAATACCAAATTACATGCATTTTTTGTATACAGGGTCATCAGGCTCTCCTCGAGCCTCGAGCCTACCGAGCCTAAACTCGAATTTCCGCGAGCCTGGAGACTGGGAATAGAGTTCCGGCAAATATATAAGAATACATATCGATATAATTATATTATTTGCTTTTTTTATATAACTTTTTTGCTTTTTACATATCGTTTGAATTGTTATAATATTAATTGTATGATTACTTTTTGCTATTAGATTAAAAGGATTGTTTAATTATTGATAATATAATATTTATTCCTATAGTGATACGCACATTACCCCCACCCACCTAACCTTATCTTGAAACTCTCTCTAACTTGAAATGAAATGCTGGTCCCAAACGATTTGAACATACGGAGATTTAACCGTATTGTAGTTTATGAATACCAGTTTGATTATATTGATGAACACTAAACTTACTTGTTAGTATTATTATCATATTTTATGAATAACGTAATGTATATTCACAAATTCCAATAGTCTAACATTCTTAATATTTTTTAAACAATCACTTAAAAATAGGCAAAACTAAGTTTTTCAACTAATGGTAATGAAATTGGATGTGTATTACAAATTCCAGTTAGTGAACCGAGTAATTAAATTAAAACAAATAACTAACTGTTGACCTCTTTAAATAATAAATTACTTGTTATATTGAATCAGTATAAGTACCATAACTACAACTTATTGAATGTTTGCAAATATTTTACAAATTTACTGACAAATAATGTAAATTTTATTTGCCTTTGAGTTAAAAAGACCTGAAAACAGATCGAACTTTTTATTTGATTTTTATTTTAAAAACAATTAAATATTTTAAAATTCATTATATTTGTTATCGAAGTGGGCGGAAAGGATGAATCCATTACGACATTTGATTGCTGAATCTGCTTTTGTTATGTAATTTTTCAGTCCAGAAGATTGTGTAATATATTAACAGCTTTTAAACAAAATTATTGAATATCAAATCTAAAGCTGTAAAAACCGTGATTTTATTATTTTAAATTATTCCTTCAGGAAATATAGTTTATTACTGAGAGATATTTTGAATTAATAAAAAAGATAATTTTACTTTTAAAATCATATATAATAAATTTATTTTATCTTTCGATATCAATCTATTAAAATTTGAAGCTTTGATTACTTATTTATAAATTCAGTTTTAATTTATTTTTAAACGAGTTCATGTTTTATGTTTAATGTAAACTTTGACAAAATATTATGATTTTATTCAATTTTTAATTACTTAATAAAATTTTAAGAATAGTTTAATCCTAAACAAATGCCAATTATAAATGAATTTTTCAATTTATTTTATTACAAATTATAATTAATTTAGGAAATTCACTTTTTGATTAATAGAACAAATTTAAAAATATTTAAATTACTTTTCAATTTAATTTTAAAAATTTTCTTAATTCAAATGAGTTATACATTAAATGACTATCTTATCAGAGTTTTGAGTTCACTCTAATCAGAATATTCCTCATTCTAAATAGAAATTATTGACTATTTGACAGGTCTTTACATCAAATATTTATTAATTTAAAATTAAAATTCTTAAAAAAAAAGTTTAAAGATCTAGAAAGTGATCAAAAATTATAATTTGAATGTGATCAAGGTTTAGGATTTAAAATTCCAATCTCTTGCATTGGCATAAGGACTTGTGGTAAATCCTATTTGTTTACAAAAAGTATCATATTTGAACTAATTTTGGTAAAATGTTTCTTGTTTTTTGAAAGTAATTTATGTGAGTACTGTATTAAGTCTTATATTCGTTCTTTAAGAAAACTTTAAAATTCCGTTCCTATTCGGT
The DNA here is from genome assembly GCA_033995675.1 of Nothrus silvestris. Lineage (NCBI taxonomy): Eukaryota > Metazoa > Arthropoda > Arachnida > Sarcoptiformes > Nothridae > Nothrus > Nothrus silvestris. Next base: position 1,980 of record JAUJYU010000231.1, read on the forward strand.
TCTTTTGGGCATTTTATATGCGGTTTCGGTTTCAGGAACGAAATCTTCACTAACAAGTAAGTTATTATTAACTATTTTTACTTATAAATAATTTCTATATTGAAGTCCATAATTAAACTCAAATATTTTTTTGATAATTAGTGATAAATGAATCAAAATTGCAAATTGAATATTAGTTTATCCACTTATTCAGTAGAGATGAAATAATAATTTTTAAATTGTTTCAGCATAGAATCCTATACTGCAAACATAGAAGGCTAATCTAAAAATCTTTAACCTAAAAGTATATAATTTAAATTATTATTATTTTTATGTTCCTTGAGAAAGAATATTCTCAAATGTTATGAATTGTGCAAAGATTTGTTTTTACAAACCTTGAAGATAGGAGAATAATCAACAATTAGCCTTAATCGAGACAATATTTCAATATATGCTAATTTTAATGTGTATTTTGTTTTAAATTAATAAAGTTTTCGTGCGATATTAGTTTTCAAAACAAAAAACCTTCGTATTTAAAAATTTAAAAATGAATTCGATAACTAATATATATTTTATTAAATATTTTAAAAAATGCTCATTTAAATAATGTTTAATTAAATGACAATGTTTAATTAAACATTGTCATTATAATGAAAAATCCTCATTCTAAGTTAAATAAATTTATAAATGAATAACAGAAGTGATTGTATAGCTTTATTTATAAAGCAAAATGCGTTCAATTAAATTATGAAATATGAATAAAATTTGTATTTAAGTTAAACATAATTATTGGCTAAGATAAGGAAGAAGAATATATTGGAATTTTTTTATTAACTTTTGGCATAATATTTCGAGACTAGGCTAAGAATCAAAAGAGGTCATACGTGATGGGTGCAAATTAAATGATGCGCATTATTTATCAATGCAAATAAAAATAGGTGCTAATGCTCTATAATGTGTGACTAATGAGAACAAAGTAATTTAGGAAACTGAATCCGAAACACACATTTTCAAATATTTTTATTATTCAAATGGATTGTAATTATTGTAATTATGCAATAGAAACTAAATCGATTGCTTAAATGTTTGGTATAATTTGAATAAATTACTGAGAGCTTTAAAATAATAGAGAGGTTAGTAAATACAATACTGTGTTTATATACTCAAGAGATTATATTCTCGAAAAAATTAACGTCTGCTTAAAAGCTGATTCATCACACTTTTGTATGATATATAATAAATGATGTGATAATTTACATAGTATTTGCAAAATTTATGTTTTTTATCATTGGTATTTGTTATTACGACTAATAACTTGTAAGTTATAAACTCAATAATCCTCTACAACTTCTTTACCTTACGATTTGATACCTGTTTTGAACAGTGGTATAATATATCACAACTTATTTATTGTTAAGACATTCAAACTTTAGGATTTATAAAATCACTTCTTTTCGAAATGAACTCATTTAATAACATCTAAAATATAACTTAATATATAAGAAGTGGGCACTATTTATCCGTACAAAATAATTTTATTTATAAAAAACTTTTGAAAGATATTTCAGAAAATGTAGTTAATGGTAAATGAACATTAATATACATTTGTACATATATTCAACTTTAGTCAAATGGCACTAAAATTTTTGAGCTCCGCCCACTGGTTCATAAGTTAAGCCCATTTTCCCTAAAATGGGTCTTAACCGATTTCAAAGTAGGCAGGGCTTCATAAAAATCAATGATAAATAAAATCGGTAGTATTCTAAAAGACAAGTCTAACGACATCAAGATCATCAAGTTAGGACCAGCCGTTCGCTAATTATTCAAGTTAACATAAACCATATTAAAATAACACTAATACAAAGTGAGCCATTAATGGTAAAAGCATCATATTGATTATTATTACTTAAATAACTTTTAAAAGAATGGCCGTAGAGTAATAATTTTGGTGTCTTTTTGAATTGCATCGAATTAATTTCTCAAAAATAATTGATTAAGTCCCTCCCACATTTATTAAGTCCCTTCCACATTTATTAAGTCACTTCCACATTTGAGTCTATAAAGTCTAAACAAAACTACTGCCAAAGTTATATAAGTGGTTTTCTAACTAAAATTAAAATAGCAGCCAAAACAATCGCCGAATAATTATTTAATTAGAGCAATATAATAGCATATATATTAATGTTTATTTTTCATTAAATACATTTTCTGAAACATCCTTTAAAATTTTTTTATAAATAAAATGAATAGTGTACCAATAAATAGTGTACCAATAAATAGTGTACCAATAAATAGTGTCCACTCCTTAGTAAAATCTGGAAAATCTTTCATGAATATAAAAATAAGCAAATAATACCAAAACTGTCAATGTAAGTAATTAAGAAAGCAAGTAAGCATTTGCTTTATATCCCAGGTCTGAGTATCACCTTAAGATTTCAATTGAAATTAATTTATAATTTACGCTTAAAATAAATTATTAATGCATTCTAGTATAAAGTTAGCGCCTTCTAGTATAAACTTACCTACATGTATGTAGTTAAAATGATCAAATTGTTAACATCATCATTAATTTTTTACAATCGTTGGAAGCAGTTTAGAATATAAGACATGTTGGGCTGAAATTAAAAAAATTGTATTTTCCTTTAAAGACGATCCGCCTAAGTTTCTTGAGGTATTTGGAGATAAACAATTAAATCCAGGAGAATCGGTATCATTAAAATGCATGGCGAGTGGGTCTCCACTACCAATGATTACATGGCTTTTGGACGAAATAGAAATTGGAGATCTGAATGACTTACGCCAAGGCGATTATGTTTCTAAAGATTCGAATGTAATCTCTTTTGTGAACATATCATCAGTTGGAACTGAACACGGAGGGGAATGGGCTTGTATAGCACGCTCTGATGTGGCACATGTCAGATATAGTGCTAAATTATCTGTGTTAGGATCACCCTATGTCAGAATTATGCCTAATTTGACATTAGTGGCTCACCAAACACTCCACATCAAATGCCCGGTCGGAGGAAATGTACAACAAATCAATTGGGAAAAAAGTAAGTTTAGCTACGCTAGTTATTTTTTTAGTCTTTCGTGTCCAAAAAAGATCCTTCATGTCTACACCGGTTATTCCAAAAGTCTTTGCACTAACTTTTTTAAACTCAAATAACTTTATTTTTAATAAAGATAGATTTAATCTGATTGGAGCATATTATAGTAGCATTATTAAGCTTTAAATTCTATAAAAAATATAGAGATATCATAATCCGTTTCATAGTTATGATAGTTTTAAGGAAATGGATTTTATTTTATAAAACACTAAAAAGTGAAACGTCTGAAAAAATGAACATTTGTTTGAAACTAAAACAACAAATATTAATCAAATGTCAATTAGGGCTGGCCAAGGGAGTAACGCCAAAATGCCCTTCCCTGATTTAAAAATTCTGCAAAATACCCCCACATGGGTTTCGAAGCAAAAATTTTTAAAATTAGAAGGGTCTCCCCTTTCAAAAATTTCTAGATTTTTCAAACAATTCCAAAAATTATACACTCTCTTGAGGTTTGATGAAATAATCCGCAATTTCACGCCCCATTGAACCCCTCCCTATTTCGAATGGCTTTTCCCATCTCGTTCAATGGGGCGGTGTAACATTTTTTTCAAACATCAGGAGGGGGTATAATTTTTGGAAGGGGGACCCTTCTAATTTTAAAAAATTTTGCTTCGAAACCCATGTGGGTGTATTTTGCAGAATTTTCAAATCAGGGAAGGGCATTTTGGCGTTACCCCCTTGACCAGCCCTAATTGACATTTGATTAATATGATTAATATTTGTTGTTTTAATTTGAAACAAATGTTCACTTTTTCAGACGTTTCACTTTTAGTGTTTTATAAAATAAGGGATACAGGCAATTTTCGTTCTAAGGGATACAGTAGCATTTAATTAATTTAAGGCATTTTATATTATAGATGGTATACTACTTCCTGACAATCACAGACAAATTTTGCATTCAAACGGAACTTTGATAATTAGCGATCTATCGAGAGAAACAGACGAAGGAAGGTATAAATTGTTTTTCCTAACTACAATTATTCTAAATTTTTACATTAGACCCTCACATAAATCATTTTTAAGCCCGAATTGCGCTAGAGCAGTGGTCGGCAGGGGTTTTAGCAAAACGGGCCAGATTTCAAACGAAAATAGTCAAACGGGCCACAACTTTTATAACAGGAATGCTCAATGGGGAGTGAAAAGAAGGGTATTCTACCCCTCACCATAGAATAGAAAGTTGGATAAACCCACTCTACCAAAAAGGTAAAATTAGAGTTTGTCGAAAAATTTCGACCAAGAGCTCGAAATTCGATCTCGAGCCACTAGAAAAATGTACACAGCCGCTAGCTCAAAGAAATTTACCATACCCTTTACCTAAGGAGGCTTTTATCTATACTTTCCTTTACTATCCACCTATTTGCTGAGATACTGTATTTTATTATCCTTGCTTTACAATCAATATTAGAGCTTTACATTGACACAACTTTTAATTAGAAACATTTCATTATAAATTAAATATAATATTAAGTTAACGCCTGAGATAACTACTGTAGATTTGAATTTAAGAAAATTTTTTAAATTTATTAAAAATCTCACTTATTTAGCTTTGAACTAAATATTAATTATATTAATTATAGGCAAAGTTGACTTGAATTGAATTTTACTTCGAAAATATATAAATAACACATGAGCTTACTATTAATAATTTAACAAAATATTATTCTATATGCTGTTATTTGCATAAAAAATAGTTATTTACAGAACTATTTAAATAATATTATAAGATATACGACGTTAATTAAATGTATTTTTGAGAAATAAAGACTATTACTAGAAGGGCCATAATTAATGGAAAATTCTTTAGACTAAGCGGACCACTAAAAATCACGCATCGGGCCGGACCCGGCCCGCGGGTCACCAAGTGCTGACCACTGCGCTAGAGCCTCCATTTCATACTAACCTTTTTTTTCTATTAACCTATTTTTTCTAACCTATTTTAAAAAACTTAAAAATCATAACTTTTCTCTGCCATTGTAATTTTGAAAAATTGTTTTTGCATTCATTCTACTCTTTATGAGCTTGAATTGGCTGAAGCTGAGCTGAGCTTGAAATGATACCACATTTGCCTTGTTGCGCGATTGTACAGATTTGAATATGTCTCGAAAATACATTTCCCGCCGACTCCTTTAATATGGATTTATCCGGTTATTCAACAGAGAAAGTATCCAAAATTCTCAAAGTTTGACTTTCTTCGATAGACCTAATATTAAATATAAATTTTGAAGTTTAAAATTTTATGATTTTATGATTTTGTGCTAGAATTTTGGGATGAAATTTTTATAGTGTAGTTTGTTTATGGTATGCTTTAATTTGGTAACAAAAAGAAGTCTCTAGGACCGGCTCCATTTCGGTCAATTTTCTAATAGTGTATAGTAATTTGAAACTAAACCTTGTGCGACATATTCTACAAATAAAGGGAGTTTTTATGTTACTTAATTTTTGTTTATAAGACACTGAAACGGTTGTGATTTGGGAAAATCAATGAAAATTTGGGAAAAGCCAAACGTAGGTTTTATTCAATAAAGACAGGATTATTCAAAAATTTGTCAACTTTTACTATTAAAATCGAGTTTTGCATAAGAAATTCTATTTTGATTTCATTACAATTAAATTTTACGGCAAATACAGTATGTATACAGTATGTACAGCCAAGAGTAAAAAAAAGCTTGAAAGTCCGTTACTAGCTTTGTGACCAGAGGGCCAAAGCATGCGTATACTATTATAGTATTACTAAAGGGTTTCCATTAAACTCTGTCCCCCTCCAGAGCAAAAACTATAAGAGTTAGAGTAAAATGGGTTTCATATTTGGATTCTGCGTTAAAAAATACATTAGAAAAGTTTACTTCAATAATCAGTTTAAGAATCTCCTTCTCTTACGAAATGATTTAATCTAAATTAATATGTAAATTAAAATCAAAATATTTAAGAATTAGAGGCAGAGATTTTTATTGTGAGATGTGATTCAATGATTTTTCTTGAATAACTTTTGAAACTTAGCTCCGATATGGATGATTCTGGTCTCATTCGATAACAAATTTAATTTGGAACCAGGTTATATCCGCTTATTTATTTTGAGTCATCATTAAGACTGTCAAAAAGTCAGAAAACCCGAAAATCGATTATTATTTATATACAACGTTACGAATAAAATATTTGCTGAGCCTTAGATTTTTTAATGTATTTTTTAACGTAGAATTGGAATATGCAACCGATTTTGCTCTAGACTACCTGCAAATCATTTTTTTCGACCCTGTACAGTATAAACCATAACAAGGCTATTGGTTGGAAGACTATTGCGTTTTCTAATATTAAAATGGGAATAATTTAATGAGTTTCACTTTTTATTACTATCATTTTGGTAAATAAATTGATAAATTGAAGGATAATATAGTATAATGAGTATACGTCGCGATTAATATAATGCATTAATTTAATTTCAATACCATATCTATAGTGGTAATCATTGAAATGAGTGAACAAACTTAAAGCAAACTAAAGCCAAACTAACGAAAGCTATTCTCTCTCATGTTAGGTCTCATTTGCACGACCGAGCAGTGAAGCAATTAAAGGGGCAAATCTGTATGTGAGTGGTATTCCTAAAGCTATGACACAACAAGAACTGGAATCACTTTTTGCTCCATATGGCCGTATCATCACATCTCGTATTCTCTGTGATAACATCACAGGTAATAATAACAATAATAATAATAATAATAGAAATAATAATAATTTATTTTGAATTTAATATAATTTTTTATTCTTATGGATCTTTTATTTGAAATGAATTTATTGTACTTATGATTCTTGTTATTTATCTTTTTGAAGAATTTGAAATGCATTATGAAATTTATGGGAACTTTTGATTATTAAGAGTTAATTTTGAAGAAAGACTAGCTTATAATTTTATGATTTGGTTATCGTTTTAATTAGTTATTTGATTTGCTATCCTATAGATCGTGCCCTCTATGCTGAAGTCTGTTCGTCTACAGGTCTCTCGAAAGGAGTAGGTTTTGTCCGATACGATCAACGCATAGAAGCTGAGAGAGCTATCAAGCATTTGCACAATACTATTCCCGAAGGTTCCACAGAACCCATAACTGTCAAATTTGCCAATAATCCCAGTAATAATGCAAAGGCGTTGGCACCTCTGGCCGCCTACCTGTCGCCGCAACGACGCTTCGCGGGTCCCATTCACCACCCGGCAAATCGGTTCAGGTACATACCTATGTCACCGGTCTCCAGGTATGCATATGGGTATGAATATGGGTAGCATTAAGGCTAGCAGTCAGACAGCATAGCATAGCTCTAACATTTCACAGACCCAACACATACAGCATAGCATAGCTCTAACACTTTCACAGACCCAACACATACACAACACATTACACAACACATTACACAACACATCACAATAATCTCATTTAAATGTTCATATTTCACCAACACCAACACTCCTTTCTAATATATCAATATATTTTGGCTTATAATCACTCAAATGTCAATATATTCTAATTTATAGCTTTGCTGAGTATTAACTATAGATAAAACTATTTCTAATTTGTAATCCTTTCAAAACTTCCGCAATTCTGGAAAAGAATTTGCATTTGGTCTAAAATTATATCTCATTTTATTTATTTGTATTCAAAAGAACAAAAAATTCATTAGTTCTTCAACCGATTAAATTAGTAAAACAAATACAAAACTAACTGATTAATAATATTAACAAAGCAAATATTCAAATAAATTTTCTCAGTTGTACTAAATTAGCTCTAATCAAATAATGTAATATTTGGATAAATAGAAAACCAAAAAATGTCTAATTCATTTAATTTCAATGTTAGCATCATAAAAAGGATAAATTGAATATCGATTTCTTCACCAGCAATATTAACCATTTTTTATTTTAATCTGATAGACATAGATATGACTACTTATGTCATCATTTGTGCGGATGAGTTAAATCCAAATGATTCCTATTTCTCATTACTTTTTAATTAAATTGAATTGAAATTGAATTCTTAGGTTTTGAGATCTATAAATAGCTTGACTTTCAGTCATCAATGCATTTATTAGATTCAGTAGTTTTACTCTTATAATGAACAATGTATCTGCAATTTATAATTATAAGTGTTTACTCCAAGTACTCTCTAATAAATACTTGAAAGCGGTTTTTGAGGCTCGAACTTAAATATAAAGTACATTTATTAAACAGTTATTATATTTATGACTACTCTTTTCAACCGCAATGTCAAACAATACCTGACATTTAATCGATTTAGTGGAATTTGGTTTCATTAATATTCAATGTTTTATATTATTTTATCGATTCACTTAATTTTTCAATTATTTGAAACCTATTCTATTTATAACTTAATTCTTGTATTTATATTGTATTGTAATTTTAGAAAATAGTAAATACAAAATCGCCTTAAATATAAGGGCAGTTATATTCAAAAATTGAAGCTTATATGCCATTGATTATGGACTAACGCCTACTTAAGTCAATTATTATCATTTGAATAGATTTTGAATTTTAAAAATGTAAAAAAATGCATTTATTATCATTATTTAAGCTTAATCTTAAAACTCTGCTTTCGGACTTTCTTTTAAATGAAAGCTATTGCTTTGCTTCTATTCTTAAATTCAAGAATAGATATAATACTATAATTTAAATTTAATTTATCTCAAGAGTAATGTTTAAAAGGATTAAAGATTAAAGGATTAAATAGAATTGTAAATTTTCTGCTATAATATTATACAATATAGAGTAAACTTAGTTGTTTACTACATTTCAGTTGTCTTATTAATAAATTGATTCAATTTATATTAAGAATTGATTTACTATTTTAAAAACGAGAATATCATATATTAATTTATTAACATTTCGTTCTGTATTCTTATCTCTAAATTATTTGATTTGAATTACTATTAAATTAATTCGCGAAATATTTGATGAAGTTATAAAAAGTTTAAATCTCAAGGATTCAATCAATTTCAAGCTCATTAATATTAAATGAATGTTACATTACTTTAGAATAGATGGAAATCTTATTTAATATAAAAGATATAAAAAAGATATAATAGTAGATCAATGCCAAGGCATAAGTTTGCGTCTTCTCTGAAAAGATGACAAATAATAGAAATATGAATACTTGATTGTAAGCCAAATAAAACAAAATATACAGTAATCTAGTACATACAGTATCTACCCACAAATGGCTATTTATATTAATTTTATTTAATCTAAAACACATGCAAAACTAACTTTATTTTCTTAAATTGAGTTTAATTTTAAAAGAAAATCATTTATTTAAATATTGGTTAAGTTTTATTAATTGAAACATTTATTTAACTCAATTACTTATGTTTTACCCATGATTTCTGGTGAAAGGTGACAGTCATTATGTTATTTTAATACTAATTTTGTATATATTATTATTGTTATTATTATTGTTATTATTATTATTATTATCATCATTATTGTTATTATTATTATTATATTAATATTGATTTGCATTTGAAAAATCACTTTTAGCTCTTTTGATTTTAGGTTCAAAGCCCTATTGGGTTACAATTGAAAAATAAGAAAATAAATTTTTTAAAACCTAAATACAAATGGTTTGCAAAGTTAGTCTAATCGAATTGAATTTTTTGAATGACAGATATTCTCCATTAGCGGGTGATCTGCTGACAAACCCACTGTTAGCAGCGAACGCCACCATCAACGGCGCGGGTTGGTGTATATTCGTCTATAATCTGGCGCCCGATACGGAAGAGTCCCTTCTTTGGCAACTATTCGGACCATTCGGTGCAGTGCAGAGCGTGAAAGTGATCCGCGACTTACAGACCAACAAATGCAAAGGATTTGGATTCGTGACAATGACCAACTATGACGAAGCTCTAGTCGCCATTCAAAGTCTCAATGGTTATACTCTCGGTAATCGTGTACTTCAGGTCTCATTTAAGACTAACAAATGCAAAACTTCATAGATTTTCCAAAAGTCACAACAAAACCAATGAAAAGAGAAAGCATCGACTCATTTTCACTCATTATTATATAATATTTGTAAAACTGCTTTTAGGAATTTTTAAAAACCAAAACTATATAAAAAAATTTCAAAAAAATTTCTTCTGCGCAAAAATAGTCAACCAAAAACATTTCAATGCTATGCTTTATGACTTTGTAAATTTTATTGTATTGGCCGCCATGTCTTTCTCTATCTCTATATGATATATATATATTGATCCGTTTTAAATGCCTCAACGGCTACAATGCTTGAACTACTGTATTATTATTAATCTGTTTCTAACAAAAAGAGAAAAACAGCCATATTTTTACTCAAATACGATTTTAATCACACAAAAACATAAAACAAAATCACGTTTTTGAGAAAATTGTCTCATTTAGCATTGTCTCATTCAAAAAGCAAAGCATCATTTCTAAAAACTGCTAACCGTTTCTTCAGTTCGTTCTTTATATATATATACAGAATATATACAGAATATACATAATTCATAAAAACCGACTGAATATAATATACACCATTTTTTGTGTGTATTCTTTCTTATTCTTATTATTCTCTTTACTCTTATTATTGTCTCTCTTGTTATATAATAATCACATATAAAGTTATATATAAGTCATTGTTTCACAACATAATTAAGCTTAACTTTAAAATATGATATATTCAGGTTTTAGGAAATGACTTGATTTTCTAGTCATTGAAAGCCACACTATCTCAGACTTTGTTAGTTTTAATATAGTTATAATACGCGTATATCCTCTTATATCCTATGTTTATTGGACTTTTCGCCAAATGATACACACTCTCTGTCTCTCATTATTTTGTCAGCAAATCAGCAAAACTTCTTACACCTTAAAAGGAAGTGAGTTTATCATTAGTCGAGAAAAATAGTCAAATTATAGCTTTCAAATGTTTAGTACAATTTATAGAGTGCAGTCATTATTTCATTTTTAATCATAGGTAATGTCAATTCTTTTACTACAAAAAACACAGCATATACTTAAATATTTATTTAACCAAAACGATAAAAATTATATCCTTTTTTGCTACCAAATAGTACCACGAATTGTAGGCATTAAAGCGCAATATACTATACTATCCTATACTATACTCTCGTTTTAATTATTATATTGTAGGCCAATATGATTGCACTTTTGCAGATCTAATTCCTGGTGCTATTCCATTAGCAAATATAAATTCCTAACTTATACATAAAACTCATATATCTATACAGTATATATTCGTATAAACATATATTTTAATGAAATTTTTTCCACAAATATACTTTTGCACTCTTCTTATTTGGTTCTATATTGATATTTAAGAACTGACAACACGAGGACTAGTCATTTGCAATGTGTCAACACTATTATTAAAAAATTCAAGTTTAGGCTTATTTAATATCTCAATATTTTTCATTATTATTAAGTTATTATTTGTGTTTAATCAATAATTATGAGTACTTCTAGTGATTCTGCACTTCAAAATCGCCGATACATTGAATTGTGGCGAAAACCCCATACAAAATATTTTAGTGATATTAATCATCACAAACTAAAATGTCATTTAATTATTATTTCATTTAATTCTTAAGGTTAAGTTAATAGGCGTTGTTCTGCTGCATATAAGCTTATTATTTTACTTAATTTAATTATATGTCAGTTGTAAGTAAAGTGAATGCGAACAAATCAGTGTTTGGCTTCATTTAACTTATTGACAATATGTTCAGACCCTCTCTTTATTACTTATATAACTTTTAATTATATTTAATTTAATTTGAAACTAATATTTTTTGTTTCCTTTCACGATATAATATTATTTAATTGTTATAAACTTGTCTACGAGTTTAACATAAAATGCTTATCGCTTTTAATTTAGAAATCGCATGAACTTTAAAAAAGTTTTGTTTTGTAAAACACATTCATTTAATTGCATTATAATTAAGTTAAAATTTTAAATTATATTTTAAAACAAAGTACACACAACACAACACTATCAAAAATACTTTTATTTATGGCAAAGAAATAAGTAATGTTTTGTTAATGCAAAAGCAAAAATGAAGAAATCATTATATAATTTTGTTTGTTAACCGTTCATTATTTTGAATAATATTATTTTTCTCAGAATCGTTTACTTTTATTTATTTATATTATAATTTATTATTATTATTATTGTTTTATTTGGTTTTGACATTGATTTATAAGTTGGTCATTCATTCATTGATTTATAAGTTGGTATGTTTTGCCACTTCCTTATTATTACCTATTATTTTGAGTTATAATTTCAACGTTATTTGAGTTGTGATTTCTTAATTTTATTTTTGCAGTTTTAGATCATTCCGTAATATTCGGTATTATTCCGTACTATTCCGTACTATTCCGTATTATTCCGTATTATTCAGTGATCGGTTGGAAAACTACTAAAACAAAGCAGATTTACTTATTTTTCTCACTGGTTATTAGCGATAAACTCACTATTAAAAGAAGACATATTATGTATTTTAAAAAAAGCTTATCCTCAGAAAAGACTTCATCTCATTTAAATAGTTTGGCGTTTGAGCACAAATTACTTTATGAATTATAATATATTAATAAAGCCTCAAAACTGAAACATCGACGCGATTAAAGTTTTGCCTATGAAAGTGTTTTTCACACAATTTTGATCCAAATATTTCGAAATGAATAAACTTTTTTAGACTTTGAGATATTTAAAGCAATATTAGGCAAATATTTACAAATTACAAAAGAAATAATAATATTATTAAATAATAATAATAATAATTAGTTGATCTGAACAATTGACACTTCCATTTGCGCTGAACTTAAAAATAATAATTAATAAATATTTAAAAATATTTGGAAAATGTTATATTTTTCTATAAGGAGAACACTTTTGACGAAAAGAAAAAAATGCTAAATATTCACATTTTTCATAATTTTCTGATTACAGTAGAGATTGTTAGTTAAATAATAACAATAATATATAAATAAGTTATATATAAGATTCTGCGACAGAACATTATAAATACTTATTGATTCCCTTTTCATATAAGAAAAACGAAATCAGAGACAATTTGCTTGCAATATGTTTTTTCTGAATAATTAAACAGAAAAATATATAAAAGCGTAAAACTTTTTCGCAAACAATGTTCTTCCATATAAACTAATTGTTATTACTAATTACTATATAAAATGCATAAAAACTCAACTCTTTTTACATAATATAATACATTAAACATATTCTTCTACTTATAGGAAAAAAACTCTCATTGTATCAGAAAAAAAGTTATGTGTTTTGTGTGTAATTGGGATTTGGAAGAAATGGTCATTTTTTATTCTCATAATCTATGAAAAGATGAGTAATGCTTTTATGCCACATAAAAATGGGTGCTTTGCTTTTTCTTGCTTTGCTCTATTAGCGAAGTAGGTTTTGAAGTAGGTTTTCAGTCAATATGTTATTATAAATTGTGTTCTTTTATAACTTAATACATGTGAAGGCAACAAAAATGGCAAATATTTTGCAGCGAGAGTTTACCTTTCATTTAAGGAAACT
>JAUJYU010000232.1:0-15624 GCA_033995675.1 Nothrus silvestris
AAATTAATTTAGATTACTCTAATTCTGGTTTTGAAATGCATAAAACGCATTCATGTATTTAAATATTGCATAAAGGGTTAATTAACAATAATATAATTTTATGATAGCCTTTTATGTGCAAACCTATTATACACTTATATTACAGTATTATACATCATGAAAAAATTCGTGTATTTTTCCAACGCTACATATAAATAATATATAAAGAAGTTAATTCAAACTGTTTAGGTGTTTGACCTAAAATATGCTCTCACTGCACTTCGTTAGCTAAATGCTATATCAAATTGAAGTTCATGAGGAGTAGAATCGAATGGAAGAAGAATTTTTCAAAAATATAATGGCTGAGAGGATATATGATTTCATTTTTCAATGTTTTCAAGGTTGGAGATATATTGAGATCTTGTCTATCGGTGCAATGCAAATGCTACCAATGCAAATTTGGTATAAAATTTAAGCTTATGAATAATGATGGAGAAGGTTCGAAAACTCCGAACCTGAGCCTGAGCCTACCGAGCCTAGGCTCAAAATCTCTAGAGCCTGAGCCTGAGCCTGATAGAAAACCCCGGAGCCTGAGCTTGAGCCTAGGCTAGCCTGAGCCTATGTCAATATGGATAGTTAGTTAGACTCACAACCGTAGCCAGCTATGAGCTAGGAGAAGCTATAGCCCCCCCAATTGATTTTCATTAATTAAGTGTAGGTTTGTTTGTGTTGTAAAAGTTAATACATTAACTGTATTGAAAGTTAAAAAAAGAGAATTTTAGAATTTTAGCAAAAGCAAGCAAAATTTCTTGACTACGGCACTGCTTAGACTTATTAAAACAGTTTAAAACTATTAATTAAAATATATTTTAAAAAGCTTTACACCCAATAATAACTAAATACATTTAAAAGGTTTGTATTGAATAATAGCTGAAATTGTAACAAAGCTCATATTATTTGTGAATGCTGTGTCTAATTTACAGTTTATAAAACATGAAAGAACTCGAAATATCTATTTTCTTACATTTTTTATAACTTATACAGGCTATTGAGGCTCGCGGGCTGAGCCTAGGTCCAAAGCCTCCGAGCCTGAGCCTGAGCTTACCGAGCCTAGGCACGAAATTCCGCGAGCCTCAGCCTGAGTCTCAGGCTCGTAAAGATCCTTCGAGCCGAGTCGAGGTTCAGGCTAGCCTGAGCCTACACATATCATTACTTATGAAGAGTAGACTCGAATACAAACAGAATTTTTCAAAAATATGATGACTGAGGAGAGATATGATGAGATATTTGCCCGATTTTGAAACCATTTAAAAAATCATATCTCCTCTCAGCCATCTTATTTTTGAAAATCTCTATTCTTCATTATCTTCAATTTGATATCTTAGTTGGTGCATGTTTTTAGGCCAATTTCAATTAACTCTTTTAATATGCATGATATCGAATTGCAATGCATTTACACGATTCTTTTTAATTTTAAAAGTAATTTTAATTTAGTTTTAAAAGTAAAATTCACAATAATATTGCAAAGAACATGTTTCATCATATTTTCTAATTTTTATCATTTCAGCCTAATAAGTAAAGTTCGACACCAGCTCAGCTCGAGCTGAGCTGAGCTCAGTCACGTTTGAACTCAGATCAGCTCAAATGAACTGAAATAAACATGAAAAGCTAAATAAAGAAAATTAAAACTTATACTATTAAAATCTGTTAGATATTCTTTATATTCACTAAGCATAAAAAGATTAAATCTTAAATAAACTTAATGTTCAATAGCTTTATAAAATACAAAGAAATTTTTTACTGTCTTATCATGAAAATTGCTATAAAATCTAAGAACAATTGTAAATTATTGTTAATATTAATTAACAATTAAGAATGTTATCTTAAACTAGAGTTGAAGCTCATTCAAACACTTGAAGGGCAAAAAATTTGGAAACCAGACTCATTAACTATCTACTTAAGAACTTTTTTCTCATAGAAAAGCATTAGCTAGATAGTATTTTCCACGGTAACTGGCCAGTTTTAGGGCAAATTTTCTACGCTGGCACTCCTCGGGTCATATGATTCTAATGATATCTAAACCTTTGTAAAGTACACTATACTGAATAAGCTCTTTACATAATGAAAGATAAAATGATTTTGTAAACTCGTTCTCAAAACTACGGGATCAGCTTTTTAAGGTAGAACTTAATTGTAATTTGTAGCTAACTTGAAATTTTGTAGCAATTATTTACTATTTTATTCGACACTAAATCAGTCAAAATTTTGTGGCGGATCGTGAACTCTAGTCTGAGTCGAGTCTAGCAATCGACTCATCAACACAGCAATTGACTCATCACTAAAGTCTAACTAAAAACCCATTAACTGACATAAAAACTAAATTAAACTTAAACTAAATTAATTAATCTAAATATAAATAATTAAAACTATTATAAATATTATAAAGACTAAAACTATATAAAATTAAATATAAAAAGACTATTGAAAACTATTTAAAAACTATATCTAGTCTTAAAATCTGTAATATAAATGAGTTAGCTTTTGCTAACTCTAGAAAATGTATATATTTGTGTGTGGGCACCAGTGTTAATATTGTAATGGCGTTTAATTGTGTACTCATTTATGACACCTGTTCTTCAAACTTGACCTAAACGTTATTCGTTAGAAAGTAAGTCTGGTTAAGTACCCTAAACCCGATTATCATCACTTCTAACCACTTTCAGCTAAAGACACTATAACTTTGACGGCCTGAGAGAACAGTCTATAGTCGTCAACACGGGTATACCCCCACAGACCGCTACATTTTAATTCTAGTTAATAAATATAAAGGTATAATATTGATAAAAAAATACTAATTCAAAACGAATTCAACTCAATAAGTTATATAAATTTTTGTTTTTAAAACAGCATTTTATTCGGATTTTAGACTATTTTAAGAATTTAATAGATTATGGAACAGAAGTTTCGATTAAACTTATTTGACCAATTTTAACCGATAAATTGATAAATTAATTTTCCGGAATCCCTGAAGTCTGAACTATTATGATTGAAATTTTTATCATACATTAAAATTGTATTTGATTATCAAACTAAGATTTATTGAATCATTTTTATGGTTTGACAATGAATAGTCTTATCTCTAACTTCAAGTATTTCAAATTTTAATAAATAAATTATTGTAAGAATTAATTTAAAGTCATATATTGATTATTTTGAGTCTTTGGTCGATTTAAATTAACTGTAGTTTCAAAAAACTAAATTCTCTCATTTTTCTCTTGAATAATGTCAAAGATTTTATTTAATTGTTTAATAAAAAAAAAAGTTTTGCAAAATTTTCAATTAAATAAATGATAGAATGTTTGGATAATAATTTGAAGGATATATAATTACTTATAAATAAGGCATATTAGATTTAAAATAACTTAATCTTTTTGATAACTATAGGGATTATATCAAACACAAACATATATCGAAATATAGTCGACAGAAAAATACTAAATTAAGTGCTAACTTGTAAGAGAAAATTTAGTAAATTTGGATAAGATTAAAAATAAGTCTTATTTCATTTAAGTGAATTTAATTGTTTTCCAATAGTTTATTGAATCAACTTTTAATCAACTAATTCTTAGTTCATATAATTTAATTGAAAATCACATTACAAGTCTAGTAGAAAGTCTACTAAAAAGGAATGTTAATATACAGAATATTTAATTCACATTCGGTCGCCAAAAATTAAACCCTCGGCGCTCGAGCGTTTGCCATCACTGACTATCATTATGTTTTACATGTAATAAAATTGTTTGAATAATGTTTTTCAACATTGCAGTAAATAAAACTTGCAATAAATTAAAAATTTAACAGTTATTTACCGCGTTTGTTGTGGAAGCTATGATTGCAAGCAATAGAAGAAGTGTGTAATACCTAAAAGATGAATATAATAATAATAAAAATTGCAATTTAATTAATTAACAAAGATATGTGGAATCAGTAGCATTTGTGCTTAAACCTCTTTTAATTGAGTTACAGGAGTCGCGGTGTCTACGCTCTCATGCACTCTCTCTCTCTCCTCTTTCTCTCTGTGAGGAAATCAAGCGTTTGGGCATTACTTCATTTATAGTATAGTAGAGTCTTTGGCAGTCAGTCTTAACTGTTATCATTGTGTATATGTTCTAAGTTTATATTCTTGACTGGGGGTGTGTTTGTGTTCAGTATAATGTATTTGATGGGACATCTCAGCGGGCGCTCAACAAAAAAATACTAATAAGAAAAATCTTTAATTCTTTAGAATACTATACTCTAAATATATATCGAATTTAGACTGTTTTAAACTTGATTTCATATAATGGATGTTTAATAAATGTAAATCTAAATTATATAAAATAAAGTTTATAATAACATAATGTTAAATAAGATATTAATGAAAAATGAAATGATTGAAAGGATTGATAAACAAGAATGAGAATCATGATTGGTCTCGAAATTTGAATTATGACACTAATGCAGGTGTGAATTTAAGGTAAAAAAGAGGTGCGCACAAACACTACTGTTGTCAATGATTATTGAAAAGAGAAGCTGTTGTAATGCATTGGAAAAAGCCATGCTTTTCGGCATTGCTAAAGAGCTGTCTCAAAGAATTCACAACTCACCTAAACTTAACTAAACTGAATGCACATAACTTTAACAATTGTTTTGAGTTCGCTATTTGCCCGAGTTTTACCCTGAGGGCAGTTTTCAGTTTTGAACTGTTGGGCATTCCGCGTACGGACGATTCAATGGATAGCACCACAAAATTTTGCCAATAAAGTCACTTATGTGTAAAAGTACTCCAACTTTATATTGAACATCACTTTCTAAATAAGCGAAAGATGTAACAAATGAAACTTTTGCTTAAAAAACTTTCAAAATTAAACCCTTTTAAATGACAGTATATCTCGAGTTAATTATTAGTTTAGTATATTATATAACTTTACAAATATCACCAAAAAAGTAAACATCAAGTATTAATTACTTGTTCATTATTCAAAATATAAAAATAATTTTAAAAAATGCTTTAAATTATAAACTTTAGATCACTTAATAAGTGTCCAAAAGATTCTCTGTTAGCTTTGAGCGAAGTCTAACACCAGCATCACATCGCATGCTATCCATCCATAGAGAGGATGGTTTTAGTCTATTCTCACCGATTCCCAAATGTAAGGCGTATGAGTACCTAAATGTGGTCCAAGAAATAGGAGGGCTTTTAACTTTTTTCGCGCACGTGATATAAATAGCTCAGAGGCAGAAGTAGTTCTTAGGGTCTAACAGAAGATTATGTGTTCAGGTAAAGAAGCATAAATGGCTTAAAGATACAACAGTTTTAGCCCTTGTTTAGTCTCTGTTTGGAGTTTGACAAAGGATGTTTACACGCATTCATAAACACAAAATTGTTGATCTGTTTTTGTTCACAAACTTGCATTTTGTGATCTAAGAAAAGGGGAGAACTAGAAGTTTATACTTTGCACCAAATTTAATGTCGAGTCAAATGTGCGTCGCGTTACATAACATAAAGAAGCAAATCGGCTCCGACGGGGTTTAGCCTCAAATATCTAATATAGTTTCTGTGCGTAAAGTGAAAAGAGCTTTTGTGATAATAAGACTCTTTAAGCTATTTCTTCTCAAGTAAAACATAATATATAGTATATCATGTAAAATCATATAATTATTTTGTTAACTTATAGTACTGTTTTAAATTATACCCTTTTATAAGTTATTGTTTTTTCAATTAATTTTCTCAACAATGCCATTCGAAATATGAGAAAAAAACTTTTTAAATTAGTTTTTGTACTTTTTGTTATATTCATAATCAACTTAACATCTCTGCAAAGAGTCGAAGCGGCAGTAAGTTATTTGTCAACTTATTATATAATATCATATAAATGTGTACACAAATAATAATATTATATCATTATCTATGAAGTTTTCAACAATAATCTATTGTTCATAACAAGAGTATGTGGATTAGTAAACAATGAATTCAGTAAAGTATATCAGATACTTAAGGAAAGTTGAATCCACTAAATATTCATGAATTGATAGAAGCTTAACTTTTATGTAGCTGTGTTTCGAAAGACACGAACTCAGTTTATTTTGCTTTCACTCATACATTGCTTTGTATATTAACATTCCTTTTTAATAAACCTTTTATTGGTTTAGTTACGAAAATTTGAAAGGATTTCTAATTCTGTTTAAATATTAACTACCGGTAATTATTTGAACTAAGAATTTAATTTTATAAAATTTATTTTAAAAAATATTTAAAGGCAAATCAAATTTACAGAAAATCCATCAATTTCACTTAATTATTAAATAAGGCTTGCTTTTAATTTTGTCCAAAATTTCCTTATATAATACTATACTAATACTAATACTAACTTTGAAGTGCTATCAATTTACTAAATTTTCTCTCAGCACTAAATTTAGTGTAAAAATACTATTATAAACACATGTTCGCATTGGATATTCACAATCACAATCATCTGACAGAATTCTCTTCAGTCAAATATGTATTATTATTATTATGTAAAATAAATTACTTTAACTAAAGATTTTAAATTATTATCCAAACCTATAGCATTTTATTCAATTTAAACAATTTTTGAATTTTCTCAAGAAAATATTGATTAAAGTTTTTGATATTTTATAAGAAAAATTTAGAGAATATCTTTTAGTCTTTTCAAACGGCAATTAAAGCCAGTTATAAAGTTTTTTCTTAATAAAGGATTTGATATGACTTCTGAATTTATTTACAAATTATTTGAGATTCTTTGATAAAGACTTTACCATCAAATATATATACATTAAAAGTTGAACATGGTATTTATGCCGCCTCTGTACAGTAATTAAAGATAGTCTGAGAAATAGTTCCTAAAAGCACAGCTCCGACAAACTTCTGAAGAAGGATTAAAGCCTATTCTGTGCTTAATAGATCACAAAAAGTCATCTTTAAATCCAATAAGAAAATATTAAATTGAAATTTTTTTTAAAAAATGATTAAGGTTCTATTTCTTACCAAGTCTAACTTTAGTCTAATTATTCTCAGCACTTTCACTGCAGTTTCACTGTTGAATAATGTTATGTTTATTCTTTATAGTTTACAAAATGTCGTTTTTAAAAACTAAATAAAAGTAAACAGTTATACCGTAAACAGTAGATGATAAAATAAAATTTTTGTAAAATATCATTGTTCTCTTTATAGTACACAAATTATTTTAGAGTTTAGTTAAATTTTATTCACAAATGAAGTCAAAAATAACAGGAAAACATATTTCTTATTTATAGCTGAAGGCGAGAAGGGTGAAGATTTATATTGGAAAAGTAATTTCATATAATTATTGTTAAATTTTAATAAATATTCTTAAATGTAGGCATAATATAAAAATCAATTTTCGTTTCGTTTCGATTATTTCTGAATAAAAATAACTAAATTCTTAAAGTTGACTATAAATGAAGAGAATTTTTATTCTTTGATATTTTTAAGAAATTGTATAATTGTAACATTGTAAAAAATCATGTTATCTTTTATTATGTAATGAGCAATGGGGGTATAGCAAAAATATACCACCCTGGTTTGAAAAATGTGAAAAATACACCCTTCCTGGTTATCGCGACGAAAATTTTATAAAGAATAAAATAAGAAGGGAGTCCTTCTATACCCTCTTATAAAGTTGAAGAATTTCAAAAAATTATAACTTCCCTAGGTTTGAAGCCAAAATCGGCCATTTGGGTTCCTATTTCGGAAGACCTCGCCTACCCTTGGCAAAGAGCTTATTCAAGTACAGTGGAATCTCAATATAGCGAACACGCAGAGGACGAAAATTTTTGTTCGTTATATCGAAATGTTCTTTATAAAAAACAGTATTTAGACTATAAGTCTATTTTAGGGGATTTTTATTATGTGAGTTATAACGAGAAGTTCGCTATATCGGTGATCGTTATATCGAGAGTCTACTGTATATGGTACAGCTGCCTTTTTAAGAAAGAGCACTTTTAGAAAGAGATTATCACACCTGATATCTAAAATACTGAAGTTTTTTCAATTTCTATCAAGACAAAAGGTACCTTTTTATTAAGACACACTTTATTGAACAAAAGGTATCTTTTTTATTTATGACCCAGTGCTCTTTTTTTTAAAAAATTGTTGTATTATACAACTTGTATACAAAGTATTAGTATTACTAACTTGTTAGTAATCATCAGACATAGGATTTAGTAGTAAGTTTGACAATGGAACGGTTTGACCTGTATTGAATTTAAAGCTATAAAAATAGCGGTAGACATAATAATATTTATTTAAAATTTAATAATTGTAATTGGCGTCTAATATATTAATTATTAAATTATAAATAAATATTATTATGTCTACCACTATTCTTACAACTTTAAATTAAAAACAGCTCGAAACCGTTCCATTGTCAAACTTACTACTAAATCCTATGTTTGGTAATCATGAAGTTATGTTTAAGTAATCCCGTGTTACAAGTCTTAATTGACTGTCTATCAAAGGTTTTCTTCTCAATTGCTATCAGTAGAAAATCTGTAAACATAAATAGTAAATATAAGGGGACAATAGGGTTGCTAGCATCATTGGCAATATTTTTACTCAATTATATAGTATTTAGTATTGTCCCTAATTTGCATAATGCTAGCAACCCTATTGTCCCCTTATATCTACTATTTATGTTTACAGATTTTTCTACTGATAGCGATTGAGAAGAAAACCTTTGCTGTCTATTCAATAAAATGCTCTAAAATTGTATTACGTATTTAATTTATGACACTTTAGTTGTCCGCCAAAAGGTTAATGAACTTCACCAGTACTGGCCAAGGGTGTTGAATGAAATATGTCCCCACTTTGCAATAGATGTTTAATATTACGCATTTGGAAATTACTAAGCTGATAAGTTAGGCTTATTTATGAGAACTTTGGCCAGTACTAAAACTTTACTAAAATGTTTGATACTTTATTTTGTTGATTATTTATTATTTATTGTTATTGACCATTACAGGCTTGCAAAGGCTGCATAGTCCAACCATGCTTCTGTAAAGGAGATCCAGGAACTCCTGGCTATCCTGGAATACCCGGTTTACAAGGATCCCAGGGTTAGTACAATTTCAATTTTAATTAAAGAAATGTTTTAAATTAAAGTTATTAATCTTGTCTTCATTTATTTGCGATCTCGTAAGTAAAATAGTTCTTAAGATTTGATTCTATCGTTTTCTTTTGATTTGAAAAAAGTTTAAATATTAATGCATTCTTATTTTTACCAAAGGAATACCGGGTGTTATAGGACCAGAAGGTCCTCCTGGACCTCGAGGTGATAAAGGAAGTTATGGAGAGCTGGGACAAGTGGGACCAAAAGGAATAAGAGGAGATATTGGTGTTCCAGGCTTTAATGGTCCTCCGGGTATACCTGGACTTCCTGGCGTAGAAGGAGAACTTGGATCTCCTGGACCTGACGGTTGCAATGGAACTGATGGAAGATCAGGATATCCCGGATCTCCTGGTTATCAAGGGGTAAGCTTTCTAAATTCTTAGCCAACAACTAATATTTAAATTCTTTGCTATATTTGTCCTTAAAGTGAATTCATATCATAATTTTAAACTAGTGTTGTTTCCAAATTTTGTTATATATAATTGATTTTAGGTATAATATACAGTAGATGTGAAAATATAGTGATCCATCATTTTAAAACGTTTTTTGAACGCTTATAACTTTTTATTAGTAAAAATTATAAGTATTAGTAATCGTAAATAGTAATCTCGAACGTACTTAGGTCAAAAGGCTGTAAATGTAGGTATATCCGCTACAGTTACTCCGCTACTACCCTCCCCTCTCGGACACAACTAATCATAAAATGATGAATCACTATATTTTCACATCTACTGTATTTTAAACATGTTGAATGCCATTTTAAAAATTTAACATAATTATTGTTATAAAATAAGATACCGGTATATGATATTCTATGAAATAATTAATTTGAACGCTTTATATTTTCTCAACAGTTTAAAAAATAAAGCTTTCGAAACAATTGGTAATGTTAAAATTGCAATTGGTAATGTCTTAAAATTGAAATACTCATTCATTACAAATACAGAATTTGCAAATTTCCACAATTTTTTTATAAATATACATTCTGTAAACGCATTTATTAGTATATAAATGAGTTGAGTTAGACTAAATTCAGCACTTCTGAGCCGATTCAATCGGATCACTGTTTTTGCTTAACTGATGCACTCTTTTATTTGTTATCATTCATATCCGATATTATGCAAATCTATTGAACTCAACTTATTTACAACAAAATCTAAGGCAAAAATGAGTAAAATTTGCATTTGGCAGTACTAAAAATAAATATTAAGCATCAATTTTTCATTAACCAACTTTTTTAATTAATATTTGTTACTATACTTAATATAATAGGGATATAGCAATAGTTAATTGACTTCAATTAATTCATGTTTTGCCATTCTTTCAACAAATAAAAAGTCAAAATAATTATTTATGCATTTTTATGTTAAGTCTGCAGGTCGTCCAGGAAGTCCAGGATATGAAGGACCTAAAGGAGACCCCGGACAGGGGGGTATCAATTCAGTTGGAGTAAAAGGAGAGCCAGGAGTCGATGGCATTTCGGGTTTAAGAGGAAATTCGGGTTCCCCGGGCTTTCCCGGTGAAATAGGACCACAGGGGTATCCGGGCATTCAAGGCCCAAAAGGGCAAATGGGAGACGAAGGGCCGAGGGGTGAAAAGGGTGATACCACATATGGACCTAAAGGATTGAAAGGTGAAAGAGGTCCGCCTGGAGATGAAGGTTCTCCCGGACGTGTCGAAGAAGGCATTGAGAAGCCGGGCGATGATGTGGTTATAAGACCACAACCGGGTATTCCCGGTAGAGGTGGAGAGAAGGGTGAAAAAGGAGCCAAAGGTTACAAAGGTCTCGATGGAAGAAAAGGTTTGGATGGTATTAAAGGAATGCCAGGACCTAATGGACAAAAAGGAGATTTGGGTGATTTGGGACCGCGCGGCAAACGTGGGAAACCAGGGTCTTTGGGGGCGTCGGGTGATAAAGGACAGAAAGGAGAACCTGGTAATTGTTTTAACAAATCTTTTGAAGCTATTAATTTACACTAATATTAAGTTACACTTTCGGTTAATTTAGTTTATATTATTTTGCTTTAAAAGTATTTCTAAATTAAAAGATTTATGAAAAAACTTCTTTTATATATATTAAAGGCTTTGATGGAGAATATGGTAGACCAGGACCTAAAGGTCCCCGTGGAGACGAAGGGTTGCCAGGAAGACCTGGACAACAAGGATCGCAAGGACAGAAAGGGCAACTTATTCCTATAGGCGAACCATTGCCTGGACCGATGGGTCTCCAAGGATACCCTGGCGATACAGGTCCTCCCGGTCAGTTTGGGAAACCAGGAATACCAGGTCCTACCGGCTATCAAGGTTTAGTGGGTGGATCTGGTCCACCAGGCCTTGTAGGGGAACCAGGATTACCAGGATATTCGTACAAAGGAGAGCGAGGGGACGACGGTATGCTTTGGAGCATATAATAACAATAATTAACATGTTAACATTAACATTAACATTAACATTAACAATAACATTAACAATAATTTTAACATTTAAAACAGATTTCAGAGTAATCTAAATGCTTCAATAACAGCTCTTCTATGAGTTTAGGTTAGGTTAGGTTAGGTTAGGTCATCTTCAGTTTTCATGTCTTCTTTAAATATTTTTCATAGCTATTCATAACTTTCATAACATATGTTATATAATATAACGCGAATATGCTTTTAAATGCTTGAGATCAGTCCTTAATCAGAACTCTTTTATAAAAAGCTATTTATTTTTAGGTTTCCCCGGAATTCCTGGATCTCGAGGAAGACCAGGACAACCAGGATATCAGGTCTAAATATAATTTAATACGACTTCATATTTTCAAATACACTAAAATAAAATATAAAATAATCCATTTTACATATCGTATAAAATTATATACAATTGTCGTTAATAGGGCCCGACTGGAGATCGTGGAGAGCCTGGAATCGATGTAATGGGACCTCAAGGCGAGCCAGGTCGTCCTGGACTCGACGGAATACCTGGTTTGCCAGGATTTCGCGGAGAGCCAGGCTTTTCAGGTATTGATTTAATTTTTGTAAAATTATTATTTTTTTAAAGTAATTTTCCTCTATTACAGGCGAAGAAGGATATTCCGGACAGGGAGTTCCACAACAGGGGAGACCAGGAGAACCTGGACTACAAGGATATCCTGGAGATCCCGGTTTGGCTTAAATTTTAATTTTTGAAAAAATTATTTAGAAATAACGAAGAGGTAAAATAGTTGTCAACTAAATTAATTAGGATTACCAGGACGTGAAGGTCCTGATGGACCACCAGGTTTACCGGGACCACGAGGTGATGATTGTGGCTTTTGTCCTCCCGGTAGACCTGGAGAGAAAGGAAGTCGAGCAGACGACGGTCGACCGGGTATTGTTTGAAATTAAACAATTTTTGGTTTTTAATATAAATAATTGAAAGTAAAATTAAAATATCAGGTATGCCGGGAAGACCCGGTTTTCCGGGCGATATCGGAGATTCGGGAAGAAAAGGGGAGAGAGGGTTACCAGGACTTAATGGACTCAAAGGATTTCCAGTATAGTTGCATATAAAAGGCTAACGAAAAAATTTAAGAAACTCAATCTTTGCAATAACTTTTTTAATTAGACTAGGTTAGGTTAGGTTAGGTTAGGTTAGGTTAGGTTAGGTTAGGTTAGGTTAGGTTAGGTTAGGTCAAAAATTAAATAAATAGACACTGTATTTAAATAAATTTTCGTCAGTAAAATAATATTTATCTATAATTAGCCAATAAAGTAATACATAATTTTAGACAAATTCAGAAAACCAACGGCGGATATAATGTATTTTTATTTTTTGTTGTCAAAAATGTGTTAATACATATGTGAATTAATTGCTTCTATATTTAGAATTTGACTCATTTCGTCAACAAAGTTATTACCGAAAGCTTTTCCCAATTAAATGTCCTGCCGTCGCATAATTACCATTGTAATTGATAATTCGCACTTTTTTGTTTGTTTGTTTGATTAATTTGATCTTTAATTTGTCGTATTTTTAATTCAATTCTTTAAATTTTTTCGTTTGTCTCATATATTGAAATCATTAATAAAAAGAATTATATGGATTTTCAAATAATTCAAGTCAATCAAATTTGGATAATTTATTATTAAAGAACAAAAAAAACTCAGTTTGACGTATATTTTATTTTTTCTTTATCTCTTATAGTTTTCGAGTTATGAATTTTTGAAAATCTGGTTCCTTTAAAAAAAGTTGGAAATATGCGATTTTCAAAATTAAATTTAACCCCCGCCCCTTAACCTAAATAACTTGAAAATATTTTTGGAAACTTTTCTTGATGTGAAGATGTTTTTAAGTAAGTATCAATGTGTTCCAAGAAAATTTTTTGACAAATTAGTTTTTGACGTAAATATTTATGTATGATACTTTGCCTAAAATTGCCAGTACATTTTTACAAAACAATCAGTACGATTAGAGAAAAATTTCATACCAAGGAACGTAATTTATTAGCTCTATTTTAACATATATTCATATATTAGCATATTGTACATCTCTATTGCTCTATTATATATTTATAGAGATCTGCAAATAGAGATTTATTGGCAAATGTTTTTCTGAAATATCTTAAAAACAAAAAATTCTAAGTAAATACAGTCTGACCCGCTTGTTGACAACTCGGATGTTGGCAAACCCGGTTGTTAGCAAGTGATTTCCAAAGCCTTAACCTATGGTCTCTTAATGCACAAGTGTTCGGTATTGGCCCCAGTTGTTGGCAACTAATATTTACTGCCCCAACGACTTGCCAATAACCGGGTCAGACTGTATAATTATATATATTTTATTCTATTCTGTAGATACTGCTAATAAGGTTCTTTTCTATATATTTTATTTTAATATATGCATATATGTTAAAATAGAGCTAATATTGATATTTATATACTCCTTGGTATGAAATTTTTCGGAATATTTTTCTCTAATCTTACTGATTGTTTTGTAAAAATGTACTGGCAATTTTATGCAAGGTATCATACATAAATATTTACGTCAAAAAACTAATTTGTCAAAATTTTCTTGGAACACATTGATACTTACTTAAAAACATCTTCACATCAGGAAAAGTTTCCAAAAATATTTTCAAGTTAAGGGTTAAGGGGCGGGGGTTAAATTTAATTTTGAAAATCGCATATTTCCGACTTTTTTTGAAAGGAACCCAGATTTTCAAAAATTCATAACTCAAAAACTATAAGAGATAAAGAGAAATAAAAATATGTCAAACTGAGATTTTTTGTGTTCTTTAATAATAAATGATCCAAATTTGATTAACTAGAATTATTTGAAAATCCATATAGTCATTTAAGTCAATTCTAAGACATCATTGTAATCTATTAATAGGGATTGCCAGGAGTTAATGGAGAACAAGGTATTGTTTCAATAAAAAAAACTTATATAACACTATAAATAAGCGTTTTTTTACAAAATATTACAAAAGGACGATATGGCCGAAGGGGTGAACCAGGAGAGCTTCCTGATATTCGCTTTCCTCCTGCATTTAAAGGAGAAGAAGGCAATTCTGGTTATCCTGGTCAACCAGGCAGTAATGGTCTTCCAGGTTTGGTCATTTTTACCTTAATTTTTGACTAATGAATGTTCAAAATAAATTGTCTTCTTATCTAAAATTATAAGGTCCGAGAGGTTTTCCTGGACTTAACGGTATTACAGGAACAAAAGGAGAGCAGGTATTTTTTATTGTGTTACAATGTTAAAATTTTGTAGTTTTTAGCAAATGAAAATTTTCTACATTTTAAGTAAATTTTCTGAATATAAGCACTTTTAAAATGTTGAAATAAATTGTAAATGTTTAGAAGAATATTTTATCTTTTATTATTTATTTAATTTGAATAAAAATAATATTAATATACCTTTAATTTTATAAACTTTTATTAGGGAGACTATGGAGAAATTGGGCCGCCTGGACTGCCAGGAATACAAGGTATACAAATTGAGTGTATATAAATTGTACAGGTATACAATATATAATTGGAATGAAAATGTTAACAATTTTTTCTATAGGTTTACCGGGTATTCCTGGATTCAAAGGTGAAATCGGAGAAGCCATTAACGCATTGCCCGGATTGCCCGGTGAGGCCGGACTCAAAGGCCAACAGGGAGACTATGGATATGAAGGATTAAAAGGTGCGTTTTTAAAAAATCTAAATTTAATATACAGTACAATCGAGAGAATTAAAATAATTCAATTTTAAGCTCTCATTTATCTTTTATTTAATTTTCTACTTCACAACACATAACACTTTCATTTGAACAAATTTGTGGACAAGTTTCGAATGCTATTTAATAGTCTTCTTCAGCACAATAGAGAATCAAATGATGTACAGTACATAAAAAGCATAGAAAGTTAATTCGCCAATAGTTTATATATCTATACAATAATAAGAATAATAAGAATAATAAGAATAATAAGAATAATAAGAATAATAAGAAT
>JAUJYU010000233.1:0-15615 GCA_033995675.1 Nothrus silvestris
TTCTTTAAAAAGTGGACACTTATAACGAATCCCGGTTATAACTCGCACTTTTGGCTGCACCGACCTGTTCGTTATAACCGGGTTCGACTGTATTAATAAGAGTAAATCTATGCGGAGGTCTATCGAGACCTTTATGATGATTGCCTGAAGTTTACGTCATATCGAAAAAATGAAATCTATATTTTCAATAGGTTTATCTCAATCAGAATTCCAAACAGTAGTAGTATTAAAGTTATTAACAAAAAAATATATTATTAAAACAACAAAAAAACATGAGCACAATATTATGTATTGACTATAAAAATCTTAATATTTATAATCTGCTTCGGGCAAAATATATTAAAATATGTTTTATTCGTTTTATAAATGTATTAACAACGTAAATAGATTGATACCTGTGGTTATAAAATTATTTTCAGTAATTCAAATTTTCAATTTGATAAATGATAAAACCCGTTAACAAATTTTCTATTAATTAAATATTTACATTAATTCAAGTGAATATATTTGAATAATTTTAAAGATTCAAATTTTTAGCTGAAATTAAAGTTACATAAAAATTAAAGTTACATAAAATTCATTATTATAGGGAAAAGCAAACACTTATTAAGTACTATATTATTACTATATTATTAATATAGAAAAGTTTATGTAAAGTTTATGTAAAGTTTATGTTTTGCAAACAAATTGTTAATTAAAATAACTAATAATCAATTAAAGAAAAAATGATAAGCATTGAAATCGATAAACGAGATTAGATTGATATCAAAGCAGTTAATACTCCATTTATCGCAAAGAAGTGTACAATCTTATAATATATTTAATGATATGATGTTATTAATAATGTTTTAATAGCAAACGCCCGCTTTATGGGTGCTCACGCTTTTACAAATCACTATATACTATATATACTAGTAATGCAAGTTCATTGTTTTCATTTCATTGCACTCTCACAGCTTTTTAGCTTCAAATAACTATACATTTTGGCCCTTCACGAAAAGCTATACAGCACTGTCTTCTTATTGTTACCACAAGTTTTGGATATTTTTTAACACACCCAAAATGTAAGAAGGGCTAAACCATCACAAGAGGGTAGTGAACTCATTATTAGTAAGT
This sequence comes from Nothrus silvestris, assembly GCA_033995675.1. Classification (NCBI taxonomy): domain Eukaryota; kingdom Metazoa; phylum Arthropoda; class Arachnida; order Sarcoptiformes; family Nothridae; genus Nothrus; species Nothrus silvestris. The sequence continues at coordinate 1,117 of JAUJYU010000233.1, forward strand.
TTGTCATATCTTATGTCGAACTTTTTCTCTCCTGGAATGAGTTGTTTATGGCTAAAAACTAACCAGTTTTACAGAAAAATTATTTCAAAACTTATTTCTAAACTTATTTCTAAACTTATTTCTAAACTTATTTCTAAACTTATTATTTGAATTTTTCAAATTTAGTCAAATTTTCACACTTTCTTGTGTTTAATGTGCTTTCATGTTAGCAAAAAACTCAAACATTTAAATTGCAAATCAATCACTTGAGATATTTTAAATTTAAAAATATTTTGGTTTTTATTTAAAATTTACAAATCGTGATCAATCACAATAATAGTGATAAAAAAGTAATGCATCCATAATGTTATTAGCAGATGCTTGGATTGTATTTTTCCCCTTATGTACACAACCTTCTAGTTTGTGTTTATCTAAAGCTACCGTAAATAATAACAGGTAACGAAATTGGTAAGGGTCACAGGTGAAGGAAGACTTTTTTATTCTCTTACTGAATGTCAACTGCAAACAGTTCGGCTTCACTGAGAAAATGTTCTGTAAATAAAAGAAAAATTATTTTACAAATCATTTATACTCGTTTTGTAATATTTAACTTATTTTAGTCTCTTTTATTCATAAATATTAAGCACATCTTTTACTGAGAATTCAATTCTCTTAACAATAATTATTTTAAGTTCTAAGAGTTATGGGATTTAATAGGATATGCATTCTCTTTGACTCCTCTAATTGCAGTGTTAAACTCTGTAATAGACATAGTGAAGGTGTAGAGCAAGCTATGCATGAGGGCATCCCATCAAAGACATCACATAAACTGACGTCATATTTATTCCAACTTTTTTATCATAGTTGAGACTCGTGTGACAAAATGACTGAACCAGTGAAGAATAACTCAAGCGGCAAGAATTTAAGTTTTGTAATGCACAACAATCTCAAAATTACTTACAAAACTGCTACAACATATTTTATGCATTCTTAAGTCAGTATTAGTTTTGCGATTCTTATCACTTTTAAAAAATGTTATTTTGACTAAAGATTTCCAAAAGTTTATATCTTTGTTTCATCAGTTGAAGCATAAAATTATTTATCAAATTGTTCAATATATCAAATTAGTTGAGCCAACAATTAATATATGAGAAGATTAATTGCTTTTAAGAATTTTCAATATAATTGTGAAAAATGTTATGACAATGAGATTTGTCGAATTGTTACATAAGTTATAATTGAAGGTTTCTATTAGGTTGATAGGTTTTGTTGTTATGATTGCTTTGCTTGCAATATGGATGACCTGACTTGACTCGCATTTGTACTTTATTTGCCGCATTCATTTACCACTAGTCAGAGGAAAACGTGACTCAGATATGTATCACTTATCATAAGAGTAATTTACCAAAAAAACTGTGTTGATTGTGTTGATTCTGTTGATTCCTTTTAAGATTCTAATAATTTGGCAAAAACGCTAAACGTGAGAAAACTGCGATCTTTTTATGTAGGGTTTTTCACCATTTACTTTCATTAATCTGTAGATATGTTGTGCTTCGAGTTTTTTTATCGAAACTAAATTATCAGCTTTAATGCGAATTTTCATATTTTCACTTCATTTAAATGTTTGAAAAACAGTGTATTTCTTCATATCTAACTTGAGACTCATTCACTCTTAAATCTCAAATCTTAAGATTAAATTTAAAAAGAGGTTATTCGGCTGGAGCTGAACAGAGCAAAGCATATCTACAGCAGCGGAAAAGGGCGTAGTTATCGAGCAAACTTGTGGCCCTCATTTCGTAATTTGATGGCGATTTTGCGTGTTTTGGGGTCACTAATGGAGGTTTACATACATTTTACTTTGTTGTGCAGTACTGAATATGCAATAATTGTTTTCGATATCTGTAAAGCACAATAAAATAATCAATCTTTAGAACTACAAAGTGTATGCCCTCAACAGGACCTGTTATTCAATAGATGGTCTAAAAGTGTTGACTTTTATTAGATGTTTGACTTGCAAGAAAAAATCTTTATGTAGAAAAATAGATTTTATATTTTTAAAATGGGATTACTGTATAAGCAATTTAATAAAAATCTATTTAAGTGGTATCGAGTTGTGATTTTCACTCAATTTTTATAAAATAATCCTAAAATCTAAGAGAAAAATATAGCAAATAGTTTTCTTTCAATATAAAATAATAATGATCATTTTGACATTTTGCTTTATTTAATTATATTCATCAGATTGAGTAATTATTTTACTACTATTAATCTAAATTTAGGCGAACTTTTTTAGTTTCTCAATTTTAAAAATTGTATTTTACAATAGCATAAAAATTTAAGCGAATAAATTTATTTTAAAATAGCCTTTAACCAAAATTACTTTAATTTAAATCCAAATTATGCAAAATAAAAAGATGCCTAAATTAACGAGTTTTAAATTTTCATTTATTCCTGTTAGAAATTTAATTATCAATACTGTATTCTTACTTATACTTATAATGCACTTAAATGTTGATAACAGGAAATACATAATGAAAGTAACAAATTATAAATTACTCTTTAATGAGTTTTGTGAATCATAGCTATTAACTTTTTAGATTAAAAATATCAATCCATTTATGATTTTATTTATATTAATGTATGCGTTTAATGTTGGTATAGTATCCACCTATTTATGCAAATGTAGTAAACTCTATTAAATGGGTTGCAATCAACAAATTTATTTTAACTAATGATAGAGATCACTTAGATATTAGTAGTCACTGAGTGTCATCTCAAAATTTGTATCATAACGAGATCTAGTTGATGTTAAAGATATATATTTTTTAAATGTAAAATTTTTTCAATGGGAAGTAAGATAACTACAATATTTGTGTTTAAGAAAAGTAATTACGCATCAACTTTTTAAGCATTGCGCGGCCATAACGTAGTATTTTATATAAATGTTGCCTCAGGACATATTCCACCTTCAATTTAAGAAGTCCTACTTTACGCTTGTAGTATAGCCTACTTCGTTATTACGTGGAAACTCTCATACTTTTTTTTGATGAGTTTCACTTAATGATGAGGACTTATAAGTATAATTTAACAGTTATAATAGCCAATGGCTTCTGTAGTTCTGTAGTCAGCCTAGAAGACTAAACCTAAGGATCATTACTATAATATTTTCTTTAGAGTATATATTTTCTCTCAATTTGACAGAGCTTCGAATATTTAGAGTGCATAACCACCAACAGCTTTGATATTATAATATTATATGCAAACTTTTTTTGCATTTTAGCCTCAGGTTTTGTTTAGTCTTTCAATTCATGGTAATGTTGAGTATATTTAACCTCTGATCCTTTTTTTAAGGACTACCGTTTCATCGACTCACATATACAACTTGATTCTCTTCCTCTGTGTTTGTATATGTATTAAACAATAAGAATTTGGCATTCCATCAGTTTATTTCGATTTGAAATAAATTTCAAGTGATTTTTTATTTTTCAAAAATAGCAAATATATGGCATAACTTGAAAGTCAAAAGTGCTCAGACAGTAAATAATTAATCTTATATACTTATCTTCTACTTATACATTATATTCAAAAGACTTTTTAATTTTTTAACTAAAACATAATATCCATACATAGAGAAGTCTCAAGTTTAAGTAGTATTGTATATGTTCTTCTATTATATTCAGAATGAGTTGAAGTAATCAGTGATTGTGTGCCTACCATTGACCGCATTGCTCAATAAGTTTTGCAAAACCACTGAAGGCACGGAAGCGGCCAAATCTTTTGCATTAAATGGATTGCTTGATTTTATAAAGGCATTCTTGACGAGTGATCCATCAGATTTTATATAAATCCATAGTTGAAGCCAATAGGGCGCTCATGCCCTTAATGGAGCCGACAGACAACTCGTTTCAATCTCAGTCTACAGTATATGCTTTGGCAATAAGTTATGTAATAGAAATTTTAGCTCTAAATTATGAAACTATACTAAAGTTACTTAACTTTGAAAATAAGTTCAGAAAAAAAATCTAAATTCACTTTAATTAAATTTTGAATATATAATAAAGGAAAACTTGAGGGAAACAGATTGTCGACTAATGATAAAATTCATTAGATTTATCCGATTAAGTAAAAGAAGACGATGTTATGCATAAGTCACAAAAATATGTTTCTAATCCGGATTAAGCTATTTATTATTCAGAAATTCATGGGAAAAAACATTTAAGTGAAAAAAATTAAGAGAAAATAATCGCAACAAAAATTGATAACAATAAACATGTAACAGAAAGCATGAAGATGTAGACCTTGCGTTTAGATATAGGTAACATGCAATCATGTATGCTTTTTAAAATTGTTAATGTGCAATTCTTCCTTGTGTAACATTAAAATAGAAAACAAAAATCATCCCTTTCTTATAATGACCTTCGCTGCATCTCTTCATAGCTAGAAAAGTATGTTGTGATGTCACTGAAGAGATTTCTTTAGAATCTCATCTCTATCACAAGCGCTGGAAAAATTTCATTATTAAAAAACATATTATAGTTTCTTTTTACAAAGCTAGTGATGTAAATTTCTCAATTTTTCTAAAGTTACATTTAATGAGATTGGTTTACAGATGTGAGTGCGAAAAGCCAACTCTGATTATATATTCGTTTTAATATTTGAAGAACTTGCGTGTTTCAACCACTATATACTAATGCATTTTAGAATTTGATTGCATATTGCGTGTTAACTCCAAATAATTGTGCGAAACCTTGAGGGTCGAAAAATAGAGATATATAGAATGTTTATATAGCCTATCATAAGAAATTCTTGCAATGAATCTTAAGTTATTTTCATTACTCTTACTAATATTGCTTCTTCATTGCTACTTATTAAAAATCCATTGGCTTTACTAATCATAGGTTTGCGTTGTTATTAAACGTGAGACGTTAGACAGGATTCGTTTATTTTTTTCATTTTCTATCTTATATACATTAAATCCATTAACTTTCAAAAAAGATGTAATGCTCCACAACTTTATGCTAAATAGAAAGCTAGAAAATAGTTTTCAATAATACTAGTATTCCAGTAAAGAATATAATAGAAAATCCTAATACATCCTCATTTGATGTACTGCACGAAACAATACATTCCAGTTTTTACTCTAGTTATTCACACATTTTTTCATATCACATAAAAGTTGGTTTACTATTAATTTTCACAGTAGCCAACATCACGACTTATATTATATCCATTACCCCAAATATAAAATATATTGCATGGAATTCATTACATTGAAGCAGGGTTTCATTTAAATATTGTCCCGTTCACCCATCAAATAGTACCTGCCACTGCCCCATTTACACCCTCATATCTCATACTTCTATACATGCTTTATATTTTATTTGACTTCATCTCAACGACATTGAGATTAAGAGAGAAAGAGAAAGATACAGAAGATTGAGAAAAAATTGTTGCACGTATATATGTCATTTATAATTATATATAATGATAATTGAGAAGGCCTTTTAATATTTAATGAAAATAAAATAGTACAGCACTAGAGCAAAATGTATTCTTCTATGCAAATAAAATATTCCTTATGCTGAATTGCACTTTTTAGGTGTAGTCCAATGTAGTTTTTTAATACAGAAGAATAATAAAAAATAATTCTAATGCAACAAATATTTTGTGTAAAGGAAATAAAATCTACTATAAACTTATCTTTTATGATATGTGCGTGAAAACTGGTCACAAAATTTAGCGAATGGTAGGATTGGTTTGGACTTTTTTTTATAATAGAACGAGTGTAAATCTAAGTATTGTTATCCCAATGTATCGAAGGCCTACTTTTTAGATTGAGTGCTATTAAATACAATACAAGAGTTAGATCGAGCAAAGAAGTTAAAGGGTGTAGTTCTTGTGTCACATAAAAAAGAGATATAGAAAAAAGCCCGCATCTCATCTCATTTAATAATATTTTTCCCGTATGTAATTTAAATGACTGACCCTTACATGCTTTAAGTTTCTGGTCATAGATTTAACATTGTAATTCGTGGGAAAATCATTGTGATGACTGTTGTTGGGTTTGGGGCTACGCGTTCTGTTGAAGAGTGTGATCACCACTTACTCTCATGCTTGATATCTGGATGTAAACCTGCAATTTAGGTTTTATACTTTGCATCTTATATTGAGTGACATGCCTTCGCACGAATCATATTTCTACTTTGTATTCTCTCTTAAGTATCATTTTCTGCTTTTCATCTCTCAAAACAGAACAGAGAACATAACAGAACTTAGAGTTTAGTGAAGTCTAAAATATTTGATTCTCAAATCAGTTTATAGGCTTTGATGTGATACGAAATCTCTATTTTGCATGCAGTTTCTCATTTCGTGAGTTATTGCCAAACTCTGAGTTTTGTTGTCAGTTCTTTCTGAAGGCGATTCGGCTAAAACCAGTTATTCTTTTCATTGCAATTGTTTTCATATGATGTAAAACCTCTTATTATAAGTTGTACTTCAAGTTTAATTAATTTTAAAAATTAAAATTTATATTATGATAAGCCTGTGCTGTACAGTAACCAAATACCTGTTCAGTATATTCATCTATTATATTCAATTATGTATTACTCTAAAGAAGTGATCTTTATTCTCGACTTTAGTAAAAGTATGAATAAAGTCATAAGTTTATATAACTTGAGTAAATGGCATTATTCTTATGCCAGCTTTAAATCTTCTTTAATGGCGCGACCGCTTTGATGATAGAAAACAATCTGATAATAAAACAATGACCTAAACTTACCTAAATCTGCAGTACATGTGGGAAGAGAAGCTCTATCCTCAAGCGATTACGCCTTGAATGAAGAAAATTAGCAAAATATAGTAGAGAGTGCATTAGATGATTGTAATTAAAACTAAATAATTAATTGTAATAACCATTACAATTAAATTAGAATTTGGTCGTTTCGCTCTGTCCAGTATTTAGGCCGAGAGTCAGCAAGTATTATATAAGTGCATAAAGTTTTACTATAATTTAAACTATAGTAGTGATTTTAGACGTGACATGATTATATAATCACTACTCATATCTTACCTCAAGCTATTTTACACACTTTGAATTGGAAATCAACTTTTACCATCTCTTATAGTATTCACTTGTAAAAAGAAATATGATTCCAGTCGTGTTTTTTTTATTGATAGCTTTTAATTTATAGCTAAATTAATTATAAAAAGCAACAAACTTGATATATGTGATAAATGACTTTTAACTTAATATTTTAATACTTTACTAACAATGTACTAACTTTGTAAGACTATATTTTCTTACTTTTTGCTAACATTGCTCAACATTACACACAAGCTTTTCTATGCCAGACAATTATCACTTTGAGGTCAACAAATAAAGTGCTCAATTAAATACTTTGTGCGCAAGAATCTTAATTAGGAGTAATGAATAGATAAATACTAAATAATTAAACCCTTCTAGCGATTGATTCAGATTGAAAAATAAGCTTAATAAATGGATCTAAAATTATATCATATTTACTCTTTTATTATGCATTTTTCTTCAATCAATTCCAAAAGTGTGTTGAAGTGAAATAAATCAAAATCCCACCCACGGGTACCTAAATATATATCAAATAGTGTTGCATCTCCAATATCATATATCAATATATTATCTTTTTTGAATATCATTTTACCACTTCCTGTTGTTTTAAAAAATATTATATAGATTTGTGAATATTATTGGAATACATGCAATGTTTTCTCCTTTTGTATGATTGATGGAATATTTTGTTATTAATAATTAGAATTTTAGAGGAATTACGCTCCAGCACAGGCCATATAATCCCAAGTGAAATCTTTATGCGTGATCGAAGTCTCACAGCGCATCCCTTATCCCATCTTTTATGGCTTCAAAGCCGCAGCTAGCTAGCTAGCTATTTTTCAGTAATGCTGTCCTATGCTTTTCGATCATGTTATATGTAATTGAATATCTGTGCGTAACCTATAATTATTAACTAATCTATGATGGGCATACAATATCTTCCCATTTTAGGGAATCAGCTTTTTTGATAAGAAGGCTAAACTTTGATATCACTTCACTTTACCTCTACATCGAGTATATGCGCATTAATTAACTCTATTTTCTAATAGCAATTCAAAAGAAATCGATTTTAATCTTAATTCATATGTGTCTTCGATTACAACACAGTTTGTAAACAATTATGCAAATACAGAATATTACTTGACATAAGCCTCGCTTTTCTGGATTGTCATAAAGCCTGTTAAACCTTTGATGGGTAAGAATATAAGAAATGGGTGTTTCCGCTTGAATCAGGTGCCGCTCTTTAATTAGGCGACTCAGATCACGATTGCTTTCAAAACTCATCAAATGAATGCATAAGCTTTTGATCAACTTTTGAATTTAGTCTATACACAAATTCTTGGTTGAGTTTAGTTTGGGCCGCATTTTAGTCTCATATTTGAGGCGCTTTAATATAAGAGCCAAAAAGAAATCAAACACAAAACACGTTTGAAGATCTAGAATCCGAGATCGCACCTGCCATTACACAATGTTGACCCTCCCATTTGATAGAGTTGACCTCATCCTTCATTTATTTCCTTTGGAAATAATTAACTCAATAATAGATAACGCTTCTAATCAGTCTCTGAGTTTGGCTAAAGTTCTTATTTTCCCTTTTCATTCATTTTGCAGGAAAGAGATGGAGAGCTTTGACGCCTCAGGAAAGAAGACCTTTTGTTGAAGAAGCAGAAAGACTAAGAGTACAGCACATGCAGGACTATCCCAATTACAAGTATAGACCACGAAGACGCAAACACGGCAAGAGAAGCTGCAGAGGTGGTCGAACACAAGTTGGCAATAATGGTATTGTAATGGGAGACAATATTGGTTTAATAGCGATGTACGGCCAGAGCGGAGCCTCCACTGGACAAAATTCACATAACATCGACAATCCCGATAACTCATCCATCAGTTCGCCTTCTTTAGAGTATTGTGGAGTACAAACACCTGAATCCTCTCCACACGGAAGTCCATTTAGCAATAATGTTGGAGAGTCTATGATGCGAAACAATAGAATATTAGATTCATTTCGTTGCGCTAATAACAACACAAATTCAAGTGCAGTGGCTTTAAATCAACAGCACTCCAGTTCAGTAATATATACGCGCGATAATTGCAATTTATCTTTGGCCAAAGACGTGACCACTGGTGCGGAATTACAAAATGATTTTGGAAGTTTGCCACAAACGAGTGCCTTAAATGATTCCATCAGATCCCTCCCCACACCTGAAATGTCACCCGTCGAATCAAATGAAAAAGAGGCACAAAACCAAGTCCATCAAATTCACTATCATAACCATCTTCATAACCAACAACAGCAGCAGCAACAACAACAGCAACAACATCATCATCAATTACTTTCCTATCAAAACAATATATCGCGTCCATTATCAATACAAACAGATCATCAACAGATACAAAATATTATGTTTAGTGACCAAATCAGACATAAACCAAGCGGAGGAATGTTCAGAAGTTCTATGCCTGAAAATTCAGTTAGTCAATTGATATCTCGATTTAGTGCTGAATCCTCTTCTTTTTTGCGCAATGTTTGTCCTCCATATCGGTTTAGAATGACTTCTCATGATCAGGAAGTTAGAAATGAAACCAATGATGGCTTACATAATAATATCATTCATGAATCTGGTATGGAATATTCGCCTCGATCTATGCTTCAGCACCAGTTGGAACAGCCGACCAGCCAATCACGTGCCATACCATCTCATTGGTCACATTCGCAGATTCAGCACAACATTCCTAACTATAACGGAGATTCACGACAATGTGTTTATCAATACGACGTCAAACCAGAGCTTAAACCAAATACAGAAATGCTAAGCATTGAAGATGATGTTGTAGATGGAAATCATCACAATTATAATTCATATACAGGTATAATGAATGTTCCTTCTAATCAATTGAATGATAGCAATCTGTTTGATGGCCTCTCACATGAATCCAATGATTTGGAGCATTTGCTGATCAATAATAGCCACCATTCATCAGAACAACAACATATCCATTTGATTCCTAATCCTCAATCTGTTAATTATGAAGGACAGACCACAAAAATAGGACCTAATGAGAATCACCTGCAACAGCATCATAATCTTGCCTGTGATAACAAGTATAGTTCCGAATTGATCGCAGCATTGGCTGAAACCAGAGAAATCATTTCTTAATCGATTTCAATAATCAATTAATCAATTTCAATGACTGCCAAAGCTTTTGAACAAATTTATTCCTTCAATCAAATAATCTTTATTCGAGAAAATTGCATAAATTGAAGAATATTTTTTTCACCTAAAACTATGATATGTTAGATATTTAAAGTATCTCAACATAAATTGCATACAAGTTTACATAAATAAATTAAAATGTAATTTTATTATATCATAGATAAATTAAACAGTACAGTATATCCTATTTTTAAAATTCGCTTTAAAATTGTGTTATTAGAGAATAAAATCTAATGTAATTTTTAGTATAGAAGAATGCAATATTTTAGATAAACATTCTATGTTTAGATAATTGTCATATACTTTATAAGAAAGGATTGTTGATGAACTTATATAATTAAATTGGATTTTATTGAATGATTCTGTGTTTTATACCTCAAAACACAAGTGTTATTATTGATATATAAAAATATCATCTAGCATAGATTTAGTTCACTATATTGCAAATAATTTGGATTGTTATTTGGCATACAATGCAATGTATGCCAAGTGTATGTAATATTTAAAATTTATAAATTTATCTGAAAATCTAATGTAAATTATTGAGTATTCTTATGATATATATTTTGCTTTTCATTTATTTTATTATAAATAATATAACTTAAACATAAATTGTATACATTTTATAAATCTAGTGAAATTAGAGCATAATTATTGATATTGTGGATTGTTTTTTAAAGCTTTTAAACTTTTATCAGTTAAATGTATTTTGAAATAAAAGATGGTCTAATTCATTGGCTCCTATTTGACTGTTCTTTCAATTTAATTGAATCCATATTGAAATTCAATTGAATCCATATTCAAATTTAATTTAAAAGTACAATGGTTTAAGACTCGGCATTTATCTATGAATCCAAAGCCACTGATACTGGAAGAACTAGTAAACCTAAAACAAACCAAACCTATTTTTACCTACTTACCTATTTAGACTTTAGAACAAATCAGAACAATTTACATGAGTTGATATTAGGTCAGGTTAGGTGATAATTTGACTCATTGTGCATTTGAAACTCAAGCAATCTAAAGAATCGTGAAATAACAGAGCTATTTAACTTGGCTCTGATGCTTTTGATTCTGCATTCAACTTCAATAAGAATAAACTGTTTTTTAGGCCTTTTAGTGTCTCTGCTTTAGAGTAGATTCACAGCTAGACTAATCTGGTATACCAGCCTTTGGAGGGAAGTACAATTTGACTTTAATTATAAAATCTAAAGAATTGTAAAAATTATAATTCAACTTTTAATATAAAAAATGCTTATTTGGAAATCCAATTATTGTATACTATATGATATGATTCTTATAATAAACGTTTATATTAGAGGTCGGTATTATCGGTATTTTCGATTTCGGTAGTTTTCGGGAATACTAGCGGTCGGGATCAGAATTCCTAAAATTTTTTTAATGCAGTTTTAAAGGAAAATTTGGTTATTTGCCTAAATTGGTTATTTTTATCAATACAAAAAGTGATAATACATTTAATTATAGCTTATTTAAGAGTAATTAATTTGAAAAGCTTCAAAAATAAGTAACCGCAATCAGTTTAATTCACTATATATTCAGAAGTATTTCACATAAAGAGACAAATGAGATGTCATATAAAACTACATTTAATAACGTTTAAGAAAACATAAATATTAGTCTGCAATCAATAGTTTTTTTAATGTTTGTTTTCCATTACTTTATAAACATTTAAATTCCTTTTTGACGAATTTTTCAAAACTATGTTTTTTCTGGTCTATAAATTTTTAAAATTTTGAGTTTTAAAATTAGTTTTAATAAATCTAAGCTAAAATAGAGACAAAAAGTGATCTATTTATTCTATCTAATATTCTCTTAACGTTTATTAGTCAACTTTAGTCAATAATTAAGTTTAGAAATGCAAATCATAATAAAAAGATGAATCTATCAATTGTCGTTTTCGGTTAATGACTGAAACTTTAAAATTAAACGTTAATTTAAGTGACCAAAACTTGTTTCGCATTATCTTATGCAGTGCGCTAGCTAGCTATGGGGTCAAGGGGTCATGGCCCCTAGAAATTTTTGACCATTTAGGTGTAGATCTGTGGGATATGGTGCTTTATATACAGCTTTTCATAATAAACATGTGTTGGCGCCCACAGACCTAAAATCCTGGCTACGACACTGATCTTATGTGAAAATTTCTTTAGCACTAATAAATGCAATACTACCCGATATTTATCGACGAAAAATTTACATTTATTAAGTCTTCTTCAAATCTGTTTCAAATGAGAAATCCAAAATTTATTATCTAAAGGTATATGTCGTAAGTTTTAAACTAAACTTTTGCCAATAAATTTTTTGACGAAATAATAGTGCGGATATCATGGCCTACATTTCATTAGAATAATTCTAAAAAATAAAGTTTATCGAAAATTTTGTTTGAATTCTGTGAGCATTAGAACAAGTCTAGTCAGCAAATCTCAATGGAGCTCAATAGAGAACAAATTCGACAATATTTTATTTTGACTGTCGTGGAAATACCGGTTATAAAGTTATTCATTTGAGAATATCTCAACGTTAGGAACAAAAAATAGTTTTCGAAACAATAATTAAAAATTAAATTCGGCAATTTAGGCGCGGCCGCAATTGTTCAAAAATGAACGCATTCAGGTAGAAAATGTTGAGCGCGTAAGAAAAGCAATAACCACAGACACGAAAGTGACATATCATAAACTAGAGGAGATGTTGAAGATAAAATAATTGCATAAAATTCTCGATGACCATATTCATCTCCACAAAGTCATTTGTCGATTTGCATCAAATCGCAAAAAATACCTTAGTTTAAAAGTCTGTCGCAAAACCCTGAAGATGATTAGGGATAAGGGTAACGAATCATGAGTAAAATCATCAATGATGACTTCACTTATGTCCTCTATTACGACTCCAAAACTTGCGGTAATCCAAGATATGGGTCTTTGAAAATGAAACTTTCAGCAGTTGTAAAAACTCAGATAAAATTTAGAAAGATTTTTTTTGCGCTATTCTTCAGGATTGCGGGTCTGGTCAAATCAGTTAAATTGGAAGGACAGCGCAGTATCACTCAATGCGTTCCGAAAGTTGTTGAGTGGCTAAAGAGGACTGATTAATTGATACACCATAAAAATCGTTCATCACATACGACAAACTTAGAATTGGCAAAATAAAATAAAAACGATACCTGATCTACCTTATTCATCGAAAATAGAGATGTGCGACTTCAGATAGTGTTTGGTGGGTTCAACAAAAATCTTCAGGGACTTAGATTCGAGTCAGAAATCCAGTTAAATGAGGCGAAAAACGTCTATTTTTGGGGCATTTGGAAATGAATCAATTTTTCGATAAACTTTATTTTTTGGGATTATTCTAATCAAATGTAGGCCAACATATCTGAGCTATTATTTCGTCAAAAATTCATTGGCAAAAGTTTAGTTTAAAACTTACGATATATACTTGTATTCAATTTATTTGCTTTTATTCAATTCTAGTTACAGACATAATTGGTTTAAGACAATTAAATATTAAATCTTTTGGTTAAAATTAATGTGATATTGTAGCTAAACGTGTTGTTTTACTCAAGTCAAGCCACAATAGATCATTTTTTTATTTTTGCTTTTCTCATTATTTTGTAGTCCTCTTAAGTTTTAATTTATATACGAATTATTATTATATTTTTCAATAACTTTTTCCTTAGTTCTTAATTGAACTGAAATTGAACTGAAATTAAACTGAAATTAAACTAAAATTAAACTGAAATTAAACTGAAATTAAACTGAAATTAAACTAAAATTGAACGGATCCACTTTCAAAGATTATGTAAAATACTTAATATTATCTATTAATATATGAAGTCTAATATTCTACGAAGAGATTAAGCCATCTCTCATTGTTGTGGTTGAATAGTTGATAAGTTATAATGAGCTAAACTTAGTGGTTAATTAGTGACATATCTTATTGTTTAAAAATATAAAATTAGCTATTTATAAATGAGTTTTAGTTCCGAACGTCTTATTTACCGATTGCCAGCTCTAGAAATCATCCTTTGAGATGACAGTTAAGTACAGGCAATACAGTCGAACCCGTTTATAACGAACAGGTCGGTGCAGCCGAAAGTGCGAGTTATAACCTTCGACCCGATAACCTTCGGGATTCGTTATAAGTGTCCACTTTTTAAACAAATTTAAGGAATCGGTACATACAATATGGTTCGTTATAAGCGGG
>JAUJYU010000234.1:0-15576 GCA_033995675.1 Nothrus silvestris
AAAGAGTATTGTTAGACAATTTGTTGTATTGTTAGACAGAGAACACGAAATGAGATGATGTATAAGATGTAGTTTGTAATCGAATTCAGAGATAAAAGTTAATGGTATTAAGTGGTTGATAACAGAAAAGAAGGCTCTCAAAACTACATAAAACTTATTTCCGCATATCATTTATGTTTAAACATATATATTCTTATTTGATATATATATACATTTATACATACATTTATATATACTAGTAATAGAAAATAGTTCAAGTTTGGTTCACATATATATCTTTTATATAAGTTATTTGTTAGAAGTTTAGAAGTATTTACTTAAAAGAAGGCAAATGTATTTTTGTGAGATTTTACTCTTTGTGTTAAAGTTTGAGTGAATGCCACTCCAGGGCATCGCTGGGAATATTTTCGTATTGTAACAGAAGTTTATAGCGAATGATGTAAGTCCATTGATGTGAGAAAACCAACTCAACTAACTCTATTATTTCACACTTTTATTACTATAAATCATAGATTGCTTGAATCATTGCACATCAGTTACATATGCTCTGATCCCAACGCTATTTTAGTTAAAGAGCTTGCTTTCAGATACCCGTACAAAATGAATATTTATTAAAAGATTTTAATTAAAAATAGCAAAGTTTAGTGAAGGTTTGCAATTATATACACTCTGAACAATTGATCTGAATTTTTATAATAAAATATATTTGAATTTTTAGCCTTCGGTATACTTTAGAATGAAATTTAAAATTCATATGAGTTATTCTTTGAATCCTTGTAGAATCAGACAATCCATTCAAATGATTGATTGTTTTATATAAAAGTTGATGAGAGAATTCTGAGGCAATATTAAAAAGTATTGGAGGACACAATTTGATAACATCTATAAGACAATGACTCAAATAAATTGTGAATTTATTTCCATTTCTAACACTCTAATGCTTTTTATGACCACTTGTTTTTTAATGATAACAACAATTACTCGTTGAAAATTCCTTTGGCTTAAGAAATAAAACATAAGTTTTGTTTTTTAAACTCTATTGTGTTGAAATGATTTGCAAATCCTATGATATATTATATTTCTCTTGAAAGTATTTGAATCATTCTTAAAAATATTTTATATCTGATTAATTGAATTCTTTATCATTAAATAAGTTTATGAAAAGAGTTCAAAAAATAATTGTTACGAAACATGGAAGTAATTTGTGTTATGCCTAATTTTAAAAGGTTTCAAAACTTGTTATTTAATGGTTTTTATGATAAGCGTTTCCTTTTAGTATTAGCACTAATGTTCTCAATAGTAATTCTTCTTTCTTTTAAAGAAACATCTCTTTGGCTGAATTGAGACATAATAATCAAAAGCATATATTTTATATACAAATTTTAGTCTAATTATCATTTTAATTAACAATTGATTTCGGATAATTCATTTAAAAATGTAAATACTAGTAATAAATTGTTATCAAAGTCGGATCTCATTCATATTCAAGTAGATCTGCATAGTAAGTGTTTTGTTGCCTCTAAAAATGCTGAATTTAAGCTTCTCTTTTATTAAACACTATAAACTTTTTTTAGTAATTATATGGCACTAATAAAAGTCAATTTAATATTTCTCTTCGTTTAAAAGGAAATAATTCCATGAAAAAAAATTCTATTTATAAGGTCTCACGAGGCAACTTATCCTTATGACCCAGAGATACTTATATCTCACTGTTTCTAATGAAACACAAAAGTATAGCTCATTTTAATAATAATAATAATAATTATAATTCTAATAACATAAGCACAAGAAAACGTGTTATTATTAATATTATCGATAAAATTTATTTTCAAGATTACTTTTAACTAAAATCAATTCAAATGTATTATTAAATAAAAAACATATTTTCAATTTGTATGAGGAAAAAACTATTTGAGGAAGTATCAGAATATTAGAGAAATGAAATCCTTCACTCACCAGCCCTTCGAAATTTTATTGCTTTAACTAATAGAAACGATTATATACATTACATTAAATGTTTTAAGATATAAAAATATTGAATATAATTATTAATTCTTTTATTGAAATCTGATGGTTAAAAAAATATGTTAGAATAAGATAAAATCATATAAATTTTGAAGGTCTAAAGAATAAGTTGATTTATTTTAAGACTTAAGATTGTTAATTTTTTTGTAAATTCTAAATAGTGTTTTTTTAACAATAAGAATTCATCAGATAATGAACTGATGGGAACATTTATATCAACAAAAGCAAAGTTATTTTCAAACGTTTATGGCTATATTTACTAACGTATATTTATAGACGAGTGTTTTATTTGATATTTGATAATTCGGTCAGTAATATAAGTGAAATAAATAGTATATATAGTAAACTGAAAAGCTGTAAAACTATTTTGAATTTTGAATGGGTATGAATAAATTTTTAGCTTTAGAATAATTGGTTTGAAAAACTAACGTTTGGTTTATAAGCGATAAGCTCTCATTGGGGTCCATACTACGCTATGCTATTTTGCTATTTTGCTATTTATTTGTACACCAGTAATGACACAAAGTTGTTGGCGATCAAACAGTTTTGCGACTGTCGGTCAGTTTATGCTTTGAGCGGATTTGCATAGAATCAACGGTACGGCTAATGTATATTCACAAAAGGGCGGAATAAGTTTCCCCTTCAAGAAAATTGAATAGCAGAACAAGTAGTAATACGTGAATAAAGAATATCAGCTCCTATTATGTCTTGTTTATTGAACTTTTCTACTGCATTACTCGAGTTAAACCAATCACAATCACAATCAAATATAATCGCCTGAATGTTTGAGAATTGAAAAATATTCTTAAGTATCGAAAAATATTCTTAAGTTCAAAGCTTATGAATTTTGAAAAATATGGTACTTTTTGCATAAAAAGCTTAGAAATCAAGATTAAATATATTAATATTATATGAATTGCACTCTTTTGAAGCGTAATTCGTCTAAAATATCTAAACCGAAACCTGTTTTTAATTCCTCTCTTTCCAAAACAGCGAATGCTATTATTCGTCTTTAATCCGATGTTATTTAATTTGAAGAAAAATATGTTTCGTGTCTTTACTCTCAACTAAATTATCTTTGATTGAGTTTATAATTTTCATAAATGAAGCACAAAATAATTAATAAATGATAATTTATTATACCATTGCATTCATTATTAAAGTATATGAACTTCCATTTGTTTGAAACAAGAAATTAAATGATGAACGAATACGGAAATGATTAATATGTTGGTTGTCTTAATACTTGTCCATTAATATAACACTACAGAAACTACATCCCAATTGAGAAAATATTCAACACAAATGCGTTCTTATTTTTCACGACTATCTTAATTGTGCGTTAATTGAAACAATCATTTGAATTGAATGCTAATGCCATTGAATGCTAACGCTATAGATTGCTATTTAGCGCAAATCAATTTATTCAATTAGTTTTATATTAATTAGAGTTTAAGTCAACCGGAATTGGTTTTTCGCGATGTTCTCGCAAAACATTCAATTTATATTATATTGAAAGGATCGGTGTGTCGGACACTACCTCAGCATATGTTATTTGTTCAGTCAATGTTCTCAATGACATATGCTATGCTCATGTGTAACCTTTCTTTGGGATAGTATTCATTGTCCGAAATGACAATGCACTGTATGTTCTTTCATTATATTACAGTTTGTTCCGAACAGTGAACTATATTTTAGGATCATATGTGTCTCGACTTACAGACTGAATGTGTAAAGCAATAAAGGGACCAGAGGTAGAAAGTGGGAGAGGGGACAGGCTTTACAAATTTTCAACACAACCGCACTATCAATTGTGAGTAACAAAAAAAGCATTGCAATAACTCGTAGAAGGAAGTGGTCCATTGCAATAAAGGCATTGTTAGCTGCATGTATGACATGCTAACTGAGTCAATGTCAAGGAATCCTAATTTGAATAAATTCTATATATATTTTATCCTAAGCTCAGGAATCCCGAGCAATGATACGAATGAGACATAAATAGAATTACAGTACATTTTATTTACTAATTGTATACACAGTTTATATTTGAAAGGAAAAAGTCGACATTTAATGGCAAAAAACAAGTAGCAAATAATTGGCACGAAATTGAAGACTAATTTAGTCTTAAGAAAACATCTGCAACTTTAAAAGGGAGAGAGAATTGCTTTTAAAAGACTCACTTCCTTTTCTAATGAGCAATAATGACCGAATACTGAATACAGACACTGAAATTGTGATTTGTGTTGGGTTCGACTCATTTTGTTGGTGAGGAGGGAATGAAAAAGTTATGAATCAAAATTGTATAAATTAGTCAATTGGATTTGCCTTACTATGCAATTAACTAAATGATGCCGACTTCTCTTAGATATTATACTATTTAATAAAAGTTAGTATTTTATTATTATCATAAATTGTTGGGTGGTTTTATTTTTTCGAATTTCGATTAAGTGTTTAAATGAGAAATAATTGCTTTGAGCGATGAAAAAGTTAGATTTTGTCAAAAGAAGCATAAAATATTACCCACATTTAGAAGTAAAAATAGAAAACCATTTCGTACAAAAATTCTTTAAATCAATGCAAAAGTTCAATAGAAACCATGTATTTCATAGCTGTAGAGCTCAGTCACAGCTTTTATTGCACTATTGAATAGCGGTGAGAAAGAGAGTGCGGATGAGAGGAATGCCAGAGGCGAAGAAAGCCTGAGCCTATGCCAACTCTCTGAAGCCAAGGACATAACATAACCGACAAACATTTCTCTCTGCGAGTGAGAAAATAAATCTAAATGGCTATCGCCATCATTCTAGACAGAGGATCTCTCCCATGTGTACAATCGAATGGGTAAATTCGGAACACACTTGTCACCATTAAACTCTAAATGCTTTTGCCTCTTTAGTCAAGTGCATCATTGTATAAGTTGTAAAAATAAAATACTATTTTTTGGGAACTGTCATTCATGTTATTTACAGAGAGATACAAACTTAAATGAAACTTTTTATATTCTTTATAGTTATAGTTTGCTAGACTTCAAAATGCATTATTAAATATTTGGAAATCATTATTTTTGCCATTCATTAATTCTTTAGCATTAGTTTTGAAATGAAAATTTGAACTCATCCGCCCATATGCCGAATGAGTTATTTTAGACTTCAATTCTTGTGTTCAAATGATTAAAGCAAAAGAGTTGTGCACATAAACAGTAGATTGAGTGCCGCCGCTTATTACGATTCAACAAAAAGTCAATTACTATGAGGGTAACAAATTGTGCATATGTAAGGATCGCTTTCTTAAGCCTCGAGGCAGCATAAAAATACATACCAGTCTTACTTTCCGATGGGTGAGGAAACAAAAAGCAAATTCTTTTATTTCAAACTTAAGAGTGATAGAGATAAAGGTAAGTTAGAGATAGGTATTTAAACAACAGTTCGAGATAGCAAAAGGTGATCCTTAAATTGATTGTCTTGAGATACTGAACGGATGTCTGTTTAATTGTATAAACACATGTCAGTTACAGATTGAGGTCCAAGAAATAAACAGAACTAGAGATCATTATCAGAAAACAAGTAACTTAACTTTGCTTCAAAGAATTAATTCGCGACGGATATACTTCATATACACATTCCATTTCATTAGCTAAGACTATGATAATAAGAGAATAACATTGATTGTATTGCATTATACATATTGAATGTTATTTGTTTTTTTCCACAAAAGCAAATCCGAAGAGCCAACTGGTCTCTCATCACAGCATGAATTGGTCATTAAAAAGAAAACGACCTCAACTCAAAAGCATAAAAACATAAACCAGACTCGACCTGTAAATCTGGTTGGTATACAATATTAGTCGCCTCAAGAACTCGCTATACAATATTGAAGAGAACTGTACTACTTTTGTTGAACAGTTGCTCTTCTGCGAAACACTACTACATATTCATGTTGTGAAACGGGTATTGAATAAGTTAGAATGAAGTGTTATGTGTAATGTTGACCACATTTCGTAAATTGTAAATATAACTCTTTTAACTATTTCCTAGTCTTGTATTTTCTGATAGTTTGAGTTATTTGATGTAATATGACTTTAAAGCCATGAACTCTCGCACGAGTACTTAATATTTTTGTTCATTCAAATCAGAATAAGTACTAAGTTGTCAAAAGCTAACAATCATATATTTTGCTTAATACGTGATAATTTTTCGCATTACAGCATATATTCAAAAGTAGTCATATATTCAAAAGTAGTCCTAAAATATATTACTTCAATGCATACCAAAAATAAAGGTAAATGAACAGGACTTGAATGTAAATTAGAAAATTAACTTTTAATTCGCACCATTGTATGTGTTTTACTCGCATTGATCGGATATATAATTTTATAAAATCGTCAATAGCTTTGTATTTGTATGAATAGGATTTGTTTGAAGATAAAAATTTTGAAATCAAACATTTTGTATTGAATTTGTTGTAATTAGAGTACATTAAAGTACTGTAGATGTTATCGATTTTATTTGAGGCAAAGTTATTAGTGCGTAATTAGTAATACTCTGAACGATATTCTCGATGGTTTGGGCATCACATCGGCTACACATCGCTATAGAAGATAAACTTGATTAGGGGTCCTGACAAACACGTCATGCAGAAGGCAACCAAACTCGTACTGTTTTGTACTCCTGATGCTCATGTTATTCTCATTACTTTGTGTGGTCAGAGCTCTACTACACATAAATCTAACAATACTCGTCTCTTTCTAGTATAACTAATATTAAGTATAAGATATTATACGCGTTTACTGAATATTCTATGTTATATACTGTATGTATAACAATGGCTATAATTGAAAGACCGATACTTCAAAACAAATAAAGCAATGACTCAGCCTTTCATGTTTTAGACAATAATATCCGGATTTTATTCATAATTATAATAAAATTAATTATTCTAACCATAATATCCGGGTATTCATTGAAACAAGAAAATACTTTATTTAAAATGGTTTGATTCACCTAAATATGAACTCAAATGATGGACATTATTATGTTTTTGAGTGATTATTCACATTCTCTCATTATATATAACAATACAAATACTAGTTTCATAAAACATTGAATGAGAGAATTTAAGTCAACACAAACTTTATTAATAATAATAATTTTGTTATTTATTATGTTTTTTATTAGGAGTAAGCAATGAAATTATATTTTATTACTTTTATTTATTGGTCAAAATAAGTAAGAAATAAATCAACAAAAATTAAATCATTATTGTTGTAAGAAAACATCTCATCTCTGGAACATCTCATCTCTGAAACATCTCTAAACATTGAATAATAGTATATATGTATATATGAAAGAAAATAATGTGATAGAGAGCACAAAAACGGATTTCTAATCAATAGAAAGATATCGAAATGCGCTTAAAGCAGTCATATTAAGTGATATTCAGTGCACGGATGAGAACCAAAGTGGAGCTCTAATGTAACCGACGACGTGGTCAATACGGAGTGATTCTCTATAGTTTACACAATAGGTTTACGGATAGAGAAAAATAAGGAAAACCAACTAAAGAAAGCAAAGCGTGCATTGAATATATGTTTGATCACTATCTCAGACATTTTTGGGCCTAAATAACACTCTAATGAAGACTAATTATGTAAGAATATACACGATATTATATGGGCTCGAGAGTAGCGGCATTGCAAAAACTAAATATTATTTACTTACTCTTTCTTTAGCAATTATTATCTTAATATTCAATCTTTCACTCAACTCAACATCACTACAAACTGATTCTGAGATTTATATTTTTACAGAAAAATAACAACAATAATGAGATGCCAATAATGCTTACCATTTAATGTAAATGTTGCATAGCTTAAGAGATAGACATAATGTTCTAATGCTGTTAATTAAGTTTTGATAATCAATTTGCAACTTTTGAAGTGCTAACTCATAACATGTTATCCTAATTCACTTTTGTAAACAACTGTCTTCTCTCGATTATTTGCGATAAGAGTACACTTGAGTTATTATCATTTATTATGATTAAAGAGACAAAATTCACAAATAAAGCTCTCGGAAATTTGATCTCATCTCTGTTTAAACAAACGTGAGACAGAGCTTTAGGTCCAAGTTTCACACCTTATATCTTATAACTTAAATGTAGTGAATGTCACAAAAGCAAAATACATTTGATGAAAGGCATTCACAAAAACACACAAATGGTAAAGTTTACTCACTGTTATGTATGTAAGTGAGCTCTGGTCTGCAGACTCTGCACAACACAAACTGGTATACAGTATGTGAGAAAGAAACTCAACTTCAACTGCAATAGAGAAGTGCAAAGGAGTAGTGCACTCACATTTGTCAGTAACTATGCAGAGTATAAGAGTGAGAGACTAGGCTTACTTGTTTGAGAGACTTTGGGGAACTAGTATTGCATTGCCTGAACCCCGCATTTCAAGTGAAACATATAGTCGATTGGCCAACCAGTGATGAGATCATGAGACCCACCTATTGCAGAGTTAGAGCTCTTATGCTTTTCATACATTTGATGCATCTTTCAATGCATTTTACACTATCCAAGCATTTCTCATCTGATCTGATCATATATTCAATTTAGATCTAGTGTTGCCTGAAATAAGCGAATAAAAGTATAAGTGTATTACCAATAGTAAGGCTAAGCATCGCAATAGTTGAGCATAAATGGGCATAAATGGGCATTTGCTGCCAAAAAGTGACATTTAATTGATCTCAACAAAAGTCATTTATCACTAAAAAGAGAACTAAAGAAAGGAAACATTGGCTGCTTTAAGCCAAGGGCAGAAGCACGCAATTGCTTGAGACGTTGGCCACAGTTTAATCGAGAAACAAGTCAAAAGAACTGAGAGCACAAAATTGTCTCATATAAAGCACCTCTTCTGGCATCGCATTCCCGAAAGAGCTATTTATGAGCAGAAAAGCACATATAATATCAAATGATGCCTTACAATAGTGTTCAAAGATAGTATATGTGTGTGTCGTAAGCTTTGAGGATTGTTAAGTGACAAAAAAGTGAAATATTTTTTATATATCATATAAAATGGGGAACACTGTGAAGCGAGAATGCATTAACATTTCACACTATGAACAAGAACGCTAATAATAATGGCCTATCACCAGATTAGTACATTATAAGAGTATTAGTTTCAATGGTAATCCCCTCTACTTTATCTCTAGTTAGCGCAACTTTAATACCGGAATGGCTCTAACTTTGAACAGTTTTCCGTACATTCCATTGAAAAGCTATAGAACTGGTCAACTTTAACACTATTTTTTACTAATTCAACGACTATACTTAACTTTTTTGCTATAAACACATGAATTAATAATCTGAGAGTAAAAGCTTCGATAAATGCGATAAGACATCAGAGTTTCTATGCATTAAATTTTTATTGGAATGAACGGCAAAAATAAGCTGAGAAAGAGAGCGAAATAATACAAGTAATCATTGAAGCAGAGATTGTCATTTGAAACTTATATAATGTTACACTTCTCTCGTATGCCCTGCTCTCAAGTCTACATCTTTCAAAATCAATAACCTGACTGACAACTATACTAAACTCAAATATATTGCTTCAAAAAATAGATAAATAATAGGTTGTAAATTGATTTACATTATTCTAAATCATTTATCGGCACAGTTTCGATGCCATAAAATAAGATGAAAAATTCAGTTTTACATAAATATTAAACTAAATGAATAAATTTAGGTCTAATATAGTCACAAACGCCCTCAATATAATGAATAGCCAAATATAAAACAAAAATTGTATCGAAAGAACTATCATTTTTATAACTACATAATGTGATAAAGTGGATAAAGTGGTCAAATAAAATAGGCTTAAGAATAGTGTATTAAAAGTGCTGTATTATGTTTATATGCCATCATTGCATCATTGGTTGAATAATATTGTGTAATATTAATGAATTTGTGCAGCGAAAGGAATATCTCCTGAGGTTTGATAAAATATTTGTCCATAACTTGAGGTCACAGAACAGCTTATGAATAGATTGAAAAAGAACTATATGAGAAACAAAATTAGAAATGTAGCATTCACCATTCACCATTCACCATTCACAACTAAAGTAGACTATATATTGATAAGAATATACAGTATATATTTGTTATTTTTTTGCAATTGACTACTACTAGTATTATTGTTTTGTGGACTGCTCTACCGTAAACGCCGAATGCGTCGCCCAAACACTATTCAACTCAAT
Source organism: Nothrus silvestris (assembly GCA_033995675.1). Taxonomy (NCBI): domain Eukaryota; kingdom Metazoa; phylum Arthropoda; class Arachnida; order Sarcoptiformes; family Nothridae; genus Nothrus; species Nothrus silvestris. The sequence goes on from JAUJYU010000234.1 coordinate 10,278, forward strand.
CAATACCATCTCGAGTACCACTACCTTATACTGAAGTTTGAAAGCACTGCCATCGCAATAAATTTTATTCCGTTCAACAGCAATATTTTTATATTGCAATTTTGGACGCAATGAAAATTTTCTGATCGTTATTATATACTATCTCTTAGATAAAAGTCATGAAGCAATGAATTTCAATGGTAATGATTTGATATAGAATTCTGGCGTTAAAAGCAATAAATGTGCAAATTGTGCGCTAACGTTATTCTTAACATAAAAAGTATAAAAGAAAAAATTACGCAAATGTAAGCAAAAATTACATTAACAAATAGCTATACATTGAGAATTGCATTGAAGAAAGTTTTGAGAAGTGAAGGATAATAATAATTATAGAGAAAAATTATCATATATTGAACGGAAATGGAAAAGTTTGAATTAGAAGTTATACAGTGTATGAATAACGCAAAATTACTACAAAGGCTTAGTGGGAGCACAAATGCAATTGTAAGAAATAGATCAGGAAGTTTGAATGTGAGACAAAAAGTTATATACATTAAAGGAATGATACACAACATTGAGCATAATCTCATGCTATTCACATAGGATTCTCATTCTGGGCAACTATACCATCATCTGCTACACAATAGATTTTTGTTCATTCTCTCGACTCATGCAAGTATGACAGCGAACTATCATATAAAATATTAAAGTTACGATACGCCAAACTGTAATTAGTTGTACCCGTACTCACCATCACATGTATTCGACCAACTGATGAAACATTTCTCTGACAATATGACAATATGTTACACAAACGTCTTTCACAAATTTTATATCCGTTTCAGTTAATGTTCACTAAGTTTTTTCAGATGAACCTGAAGTGCAAGAGCTATGAGTTAGTTATGCGAAAAAAATTATAAAGTAATTATTATTCAAAATATATTATAAAGTAAAATATATTGACTTAGAATTCAGTGTCAGCAAAATATAGCGCATAATCATTAAAATTTCAATTCCTGAAAAGCTAACAAAAAAATCATTCTTCGATGAAAATGAAATTTATTTTACATCAAAATATAACATCAATTATAATAGAGTTGTGTAACTACTAGTATTATAAAAGCATAGCTTCATAACTCCATGTGTTGTTTAATGAAAGAGTTATGAAAGGATTTGCTTAACCCTTATTAAACTGATTGGTTTATATACCCAGTCGTATGAGTCTTAATATTTAATGTATTAGACATAGGCATATCCACAGAATATTGGTTTCTTGTATTCAACAATTTAATAGTTTGAAACGACAAAAATTTTCAATAGTTTGAAACGAGAAAAATTTTCAATACTGTAGTGAAATGACTTTACTGGTACTGAAAACTTTGTCAAAAATTTGATTCAAGTTTATGTATTAAATATTAAAAGTAATAAATTATAAATTTCTATTATACAAAAATCGATATCCTCTATGAATAAAACGAAAATTGTTTAGAATGTTCACTACTTTTCATATTAGTATGAGATTCAATAGTCAAAGCGATAAGGCTTTATCTATACGGAAAATTGTATCTTATATTAAAATAATTACAATTAATGTAACAAATGTTATATGAGCTTAATAAATAACTATTTGAATTGCTTAATCATTTTTGTTTCATAAGTATTCACTGATTAAAAAGTTGTGAGTATTTAATAAAAATGCTTATTTTTGAAATCCATATTATAATTACAGTGAAAAGACATTGTTTTTATGTAATGATAAAATGACTTAAATGTAATATCAGAAACTAATATTTACAAGTTATTAGTGATCTGTTAGTGGTGTGTATTAATATATTTAAAGCGATAACACTTTCAATAAATAGATAAAGTCTTACCACTTTGAAAAGAAGTGTACAAACGCAACATTTAAGGCGTTTTTTTTAACTCAATACAAATTTTTGATAAGTCGGTTCTCAAAATTAGTATTGATTTGAAATTACAGTTTGAACGTCGCGTCTGTACTTTTAAGCAATAATAGTCTTATTCTGATTACTATTAGAAATACTGTACTAATAATTTCAGCACAAGATTATGGAATGAAATACAAATAAATATTATGAGCTCAGCTGCATCTTTGTATTATATTATTGTTTAACTCATACTATGACACATGGATTTAATGCAAATATCCATTTGAGCTCAAATAAGAAAAGCAAAACAACAAATAACTAGTCTAGACTTGCTTTACAAGTTAAATATAAATAATTATCTAATATCAAGATAAGGTCATAGACCGTAAGACTTTCGCGATATGCTATAAAACTTGTGATTTCATGCAGTTTTTGAAACAATGAAGTATTGCTTCTAATAAGCCTCTAATAATTCAAAAATTCAATCTACTATTTAATTAAAGTTAGCCATCAATGATATTTTTTTCTTTGGGTTTTGTTTTTTGACATCGAAGCACACGAGAGAATTACGAAAAAAATGATCTTTTCTAAGAGTATGTTTTACTATAATATATTGGTTGATAAATTTAGTATATGAACCGATTTATACCTCGAAGCGATGTCATATGTAAGTGTCAATTTTGCATTAAATCATCATTCAATTCTCACTGAAGGATTACTACACTAGTGTCGAGAGTACGCCTTTTTCTAAGTTAATGTTCTTTCCTCTGCCATACAGTTAGTCTCTAGAATGGAGACCTTTTAGAGAACTTGTTATAAGATTCGTTATGTTGAACGCAATTGCATGGAAGATGATTGAAATAAAACATAAATCACTGATGAGAGTGACAGTAGAAAACAAACTAGAAAACTATGAAACATTTTTAAAAAGTGGCAATCACTCTACGAGATCATCAGATAGATTCGAGTTCTTGCCGGTCAATACGTTTATGCCTGAATCCAAATTCTCTTTTTGGTGACATTACTAGCGATAATAAATTGAAAAAATGTAAGTCGAAGGGGAAGCAAAAATTGTACAGAATATACGCTAAAGTATATATGTATATAAGTTATAAGTATATATATCTTACTAGAGGGACGAGTGAAAATACATGTATAACTCAAGCGACTACATATAAATAATTATCCCATGGGATTAAGTGAAAGATGTTGCTTAGATTATATAAGGAAAAAAGTCACAGCAAGAATGCCATTGATCAGAATGAACCAAATACACACGTAGCTGATATTAGCTGAGTTTTGCTTTGATACCAATAATAAAAGGCGTCTGTTCATCGACATCGCAATTATACTCTGATCTTTCTTTCATTGTGTTCAACTTTATCTAAACTGTGCTCTGCATTCAATACTTTCTGTTTTGAGGATTGCATTTCTAGCTCATAGACTCACATAAAACAAAATAAAAAGGGAAGATTCGCTCTTTTCAAATAAACAATAGTTAATGTGAGACAATCTCGTCATTTACCTTATGTATGCACTGTTGCAGTTCTCAAATAGTGTATATCTTTGATAGTGTTGTGAGTTTCCAACTTTTTTAGAAACTTCCAATAATAAACCCACGAATTTTCTTTTTAAAAACTTATTCAACTAAAATTATGATTTAATAAATCAATTTTTTATTGTGTTATTTATATATAACAAAAATACAGATTAATATGAGAATCTATTGATCTATATTTGCATCCCATTGCACGAATTGTGTTACACAATCCTGAATCCAATTATATTGACTTCCCATAGAGCTAAGTCAATATCACATTCTAATGCTAGTGTTCGCATAGAAATATATTACACTACCATAACTGAAAATTATATTAAGTTTTATAATTTCAATTATATTAATCTTAAATTGAACTATAAAGCAATGGTGGGCACTGTGCTGTACATTTTAGGACATGAAAACTCGACAGGGTAACACACACTCCTCATTACCTGTGAATATACAGTATTCTATATACATAGCATAATACTAAATCCACAAATAATATATACAATTTATACCATATATTATATACACAGGTAATGAGGAGTGTGTGTTAACTATGGAGTTTTCATGTCCTAAGGTGTACTGTACGTACATTGACAGTTTGAGATAATTTGCACTTATCGATTTGATGGTAGTATTTTTTGTAGATTTTGGTACTTTATGCAAACAAGAATTTCTAGAAATTTTGCAACACTACTCTAGGTTCACCTTTCCTGCATGGCTTTGGTATGGCTCTGGTATGGCCTCCTCTACGCGTCAATCTTATTGTGTCCTTAGAGGAAAATTGTGCGCAAACCGTTTGGGAATGAAGTGCACTACTTTTGCTGCTAAACAATAAGAAACAGAAGTACAATAGAGAGCTATAGATACCTTATTCAATCCAATTCTCGATCAATTTTCCCTAAGTTTTCGCACGAATAACCGCTAAAGTAAAAATATTGTTTGCATTCCAAGTACTTTAGGGCTTGAATGCAATGCTAAACATTGAAATCGGAGGGAGAGTTATGCAACTGAGTTCACTAAATGTTGAATATAAAATAATACAAAATTTAAAAATCAAATGTCAGTAGTTTTTCACTTCACAAGAATTGATTAAATAAAATGAATGCAAAAATAGATTGTGTCAATGGCTGTACGCCTTGAGTTACGCACTCAAAGATCACATTAAACTAAGTTTAAACCTCGATTTCAATCATATATAATATTCAAAGTTCTATCATTTGAATTAAACAAGAAATACAAGAATTAAAATAAATTCACCTGAAAATAATATAAAAATAAAATGAATTTACTTGACTGAAAATTGTTTCCAAATGTTAAAATTTATTTGAAAAATTAGACGCTAATAATCTCTATTCTCAGTGTGAGAGTGGAGTAAATTAATGATACGAAAGTCATTAAACAAAGTAGAAAAATCTGGTATATCATGAAAAACTTGTTCCAAACACTGAATGAGCGATTGACTTAATGACATTAACAGATAACAAATGGTTAAATTGAAAATAACTAAATTTTTATAAAATGATAATCATTCTAAACCTCTAAAAAACATAAGACAAAATTCACATTTAATGCAAAATATGTGCAAAAAATAAAGTAGTTTGACATATGAAATAAGGATTCTCTGGATTGCATTTTATGTAGAGGTCGATCGCAAATGAGAATTACAACTTTCAATCCAACTGAGCCCAGATTCTCTTGAGAGTCGTCTCGAAATTTCTATAATTTAATTAAAACTCACTAATAGTTATCTAATTTAGGAGAAGGAAAATTCTAAGAGTTTCTTAATTAAAAAAAATATCCCGACAATCCTTTAACCATTTGGCCTTACAAAGAATATTCTAATAGATATTCTAGAATATTATAATTCTATACAGTTTAGTCT
>JAUJYU010000235.1:0-15570 GCA_033995675.1 Nothrus silvestris
AAAAACTTTATAACTCATATGAGATTCAATTTTTGATAGAGAATTAATCCAAAAATTCTAAGTCTTATCAAAGATAATGTTAAAAGTTCATAGCATGGTATTTATGCCGCCTCTGTACATCTAGTCATTTTCTTCTTTCATTTTGCTGATCAAATCACTTATACCCTTACATTCTAGTCATTTCACATCAGTACATATCCTGTGATATCAAATATGCTGTGATATGAGTTCTAGTTGTAAGTTATTTCTCAATTTCATTGTGATATTATTGTATTGGTCTAACTGTGCAATTCACCTTATTTACTATTGTGATCAAACATATTATAGTGATCAGCTATCGCATCTAAAATCAGTAAACAATGGCTGTAAATAATAAGGTTACCAGTATTGTGAAATAAGTAACATTTATTTTACAAGTGTTTCTATATGTATTCAATATTGTTGTTCATTTGCACAATACTGGCAACCTTATTGTTTACAGTCATTGTTTACTGATCTAAGATGCGATAGCGGATCACTATAATATGTTTGATTGTGATATAAATATGATATCTGTAAGTATTATAACATGTAACTTTCTGTAATATATACTTATTTATTTATTTATTTATTTAGATTTCTGACTGTAATACTAGACTGTGATACGAAAACAATAATAGCAGCCGTAAGGCCTTCAAATTTCTACATTTAAACAAATCACATATGTTTAATATGCGAAATAAGAAATAATAAAATTTCATTTGGTACGCAGTAGTGTTGCGATCGATCACTGAAAGATCGATTAATGATCGATCACTTACGATCAAATACATAAATGGTTAAATTTTTAAAAATATATATTATTCAAATATTACCTCAATCTTTAGTAAAGAAATTTAAGATATCTTAACCAAAAAGCTAACTAAATTAAGTTCGACTCACACTAAAATGATTCTTTTTTTAAAATGTTACTTTAATTTGTTATAATTATATTTTGGGTATTAAAAACGTTTTATAAAATAAAAATTTTATATAAAAACGTTTTAAAATTGTGCACCAAAAGTGATCGATGAATCACTACGATTTTCTCGCGATTTTAAAAACCTACCATCGAAACACTAGTACGCAAGCAGCAAAGTTAGAAACACCCTTACCTGGTGCACGTACACCACTGTATGTCCCGGTGCACCAATTGGTCTAAACCCTATTTACTTAGCACCACATTAATTACAGTACGCTTTCGTAAGCTATGTTTGACTCTCCCTCCCCCTAGCTGCTTGCGTACTAATGATCCTTGAATATGATCCTTGAATAAATAAAAAATTATTATAATTTTTCTTTAAATATGCTGTCAATACTTTTCTCATTTATATAAATATCTGTTCTCTAATGATATAAATTAAATCCAAATAATTGACTGATAAATATTTCCCCCAATAATACTACAAATGCAAACGTGAGGCCAAATATTAATAATAGAAATACTCCTTCCAATTGAGACATATTCAATGGTTCGAAATCAGAGATTTTCTCAGTTTTCACATTAATCTCAGGTCCAAATCCTTTAGGTTTTAACGATTTTCTAACTTCGTGTTCATAAATACCACTTTCAACCAATTGTGTGATTCTGTAATAGAATATGAAAAATCATATAAATGAAATACAGTAGACTCTGTATAAAAAATAATAATTTAAATAAATAAATCAACAAATAATTTTTAACCTAAATAGTGATCATTAAAACAGCTTTAGATAAAATAAAATATTGAATACATAATAGATTGTAATTTCAAGAGTATATTTTATGAATATTTTCATTCATAAAGTATGTCATAAAGTTCCGCTCATAATTATTTCAAAAAACTGCTTTTCATACAATTTTTATTACATTTTATTTTATGAAATAATTATGATCAGCTGTTTATATACAGTATATTAAAACGTACACAAAATTTAATTTGGTCTTTAATGTTGTATTTAGTCGTGGACTTGTCAATAAAGAGTAAGACTTCGAACCAAAACCTGACTCTGAAATATGAACAGCCACGCTTTCACCTATTTCGAACTCAAAACACTGCCAAAAATAATATAAATATAGTTTATCCAATGAAAATACATAGTTCTTTTCTTTAACCAAATTAATATATCCCGCAACTATTTTTCTGTTAAATAAAGCTTTAAAACTATCGACAATAATCGATCTGTTCTTAAAATTGAGAGCCATTTCCGATTCATCGTTTTTAATAAATTCCAACATTTCTAAATGCTCGACGACTAATATTTTGGATTCTTTCCAATGAGGATTTGATAACAGATCATTCCATGAATCGAGTCTTTCGATGGGTTCTCTCATTATAATAGAATCCCATAAATTGGCCGAAAAGACAGACAATAATATAATGCATACGTAGAGCCAAATTCCTGCCAGAAATCTGCCTAATGTTGTTCTTATTTGACGTGAGATGTAATCCGACAAAAGGACAGAAATGTAATCCCAAATAAATTTCATAAACTGAGATATCGATGGATTTCTTGCACTTAAAATGAGTGCAAACATTACCACAGATATAACAATCAAAATACATGTTAGGATATCAAAGCAGGCCAAATGAGCAAATATTTGTAAATCCTCTGTTGTATTATAATAGTTAATAATTATTTGCTTTATTTCTAATTATGTATAATTTAATTAAAACCTATTCTTATAAGTGCGAGCAATTATAGATCCTTTTTCAGTCACTCCGATATAACGCGTAATATTATAATTGAGAACTTGAGTGAACATGTCATTCCTTCTTGATGAATAGGGAATTAATATCAAATGTGGTCCTTCATTTGTATAATTAACGTAAATACTTTGGGCTATTGTTTCGAAGTCTTTTGCATGGCTTGTAATTTTGACACTTAGAAATAAAGCAAATATATAGTATACCTTTAACTAAAAATTACCATTTCAAAATTAATAAATTATTCTTAAATGATTTTGTCTAATTTGCAATTGAGTCAGTCAGCAATTAAAATATTTTTAGGGTGTACCAAACTTGTGTAATTACTAAGGTCTGTCCAGTAATATAGGCTCATCCCGTTTTTTCGAATAACTTTTGAATTAATGATTCGATTTTGATAAAATTTTTACAAGATAAAGACGAGATAATGTTACAGCGTAATAGGTCATTTAATTATAACCACTTTTAATGCATTTACTCAGAAACCATAATAGATTTTAAAATTCTGATCAATACGATCGAAAGTTCTCAAAAAATTAGTTGACAGGTGTATTTTAATTTTTTTTTCAAAAATTGAAGGTAATTTCATTCCCTCTATAAGTAAATAGTTAAATGTGAAGTAAAAACAACTATAAATTTTCCATTTGTCACCGCCCAAGCTCTAAAACAAATAATTGAAAGAAAAACAAAAATACATCTGTTGATTAATATTTTGAGAGCTTTCGATCGTATTGATAAGAATTTTTATATCAATACTGATTTTTGAGTAAATTCATTAAAAGTGTTTAGAATTAAATGACCTATTAGGCTATTACAGGACATTATTTTGTCTTTATCTTGTAAATATTTTATCAAAATCGAATCATTAATTCAAAAGTGATTCGAAAAAAGGGGTGAACCTACATTACTGGACAAACCTTAGTTTTGTACTTTTAAAATTTCTACACGAAATTAAGAAGGAAAGGTTTGAGTGTTTTTAAAATCAGTTGGGATTTTTGCCTGAGTTCCGTTCGTCTGACTCTAGCTATTTCTTATGAAGTATAATTTAATTAAAACCTACTTTTATATGCGATAGCAATTATAGATTTTTTTTCAGACACTATGATATAGCGTGGAAAATTAACATTGAAAATATGGGAACAAATTTCCGGACTCTTATTTATTAAATAGGGAGTTAATATAAAGTGTGGTCTTTTATATGAAAAATTAGTTCAGGTAAAAGGTTTGTCCAGAAGCAAAGTGCTCACAAGTGATAGGATAGAAATCTAAATATGAAATATGTTAAGTTAGGCTTTTTAGATTTGTTTTAGGTATCAAAAATATATTACATTACAAAATTTATGTGGTGGGAGCTTTTGAAAAAGGGTTATAAACTTTTTTTTAAGTTTTTCAACATGTTGGCCTTAATGTCGCAGATCAATTTTTTATATGTTATGTATCTTTTGAAAGACACCCAAGAGATGTATAAATGATTTAGATAGAGAGTAAAATTTGTAATAATAATAATACAGTATAGACAAAATACAAAATAGAGAGTCAATACCCTATAAATGTTTTAAAAGATTTATCTTTTGAACTTTATTGTAAAGCTCATTTCAATGAAATTATCAGAAAATCAGAATTTATTGATAAACTTATTAATCAAGTACTTTGCAATAGTGTGTAAATAAGTTAAAACATATGTTGAAAATGACATTAATTGACCTAAACTTATGAATTTTTATAATAAAAATGATAAACTTAATGCATGAGTTTTATCTGATTTGACTAATAGATAAATTGACAAAAGTTTAAAACAAATAAATCTTTTAAAATATTTAGAGAGTTTTGCTTTTAACATGGGCTTTTAACGTGGGCTATCAATTGACTCTGTATTTTATATTTTGTCTATACTGCATCATTAAATTGAATCATTTATTTTAGGGAACATTTATTATCGGAGCTGATGATATTTGTTTATTCTTAAACAAATGAAAACAAATTCCAGTTCTTACTTAGCTTTGATATAAATGGCAAAAATTCTTAACAATACTATTTATTATGACCACTATATGACCACAATATTGATAATAAATTATTTAAGTATTGCCAGATTCGATCAAATCATCTTTATATGATATAAACGGTGGGAACATAAGTGAAAGGACTTCAATTATATTGTTAGTTGAATTTCCCGACCAAACAGTTGTATCATTTATTGAATTGAGATCAAGCATTGATCATTAACTGTAATATTAATTACATTCGCCATTTTTATAGTTCTCTATATTTTAATTCTAAATAAAAAAATTAAAGCTTTCATGAATTAGTTAAAAATTATTTTATTAGTTGATTCAATATAATAGATCATAAATAAAAAGTATTCTTTTAAACAAATAATTAGCATTTGAGTTATTCAAATATTTATATATATAATACCATGAATTTCAAAATAATGTGAATTATTTAACTTAGTTTTAACTGTAATAAACAATTCTTCTTTGTTATATTAATATTAAAACTATAAGTCTTTTTACACAATAAAATTTTCCACTTAATTAACTTTTTTAAAAATTGAAGATTTATTATATCTTATACAGATTCTAATCTAACAGATAAGTTCAGTTTAAAACGCCAATTTAATTTGATATCCATAGTATATACAGGGTCTTTTTTATTTGTTTTAGTACGGTTACTGACTTTTTTCACAAGTATGGACAGACTTGTAACATGTATTAATAAATGCTAAACGAATGTATTGAAATTTAATGAAAAATATTGCAAATCATTCTCAATATGTTAGTAATTTACTTATCTAAACAATAGTTTTATTTATATATTAAATTTTCAATTAATTTAAGATAATGAGTAAAACTATTACAGTTTTTGACTTAATAATATATTTTTAATCGCTTTATCAGTTGGCAGACATTAATATTAAGCTTCTTCAAATCTATTGATTAGACAGTGAGGTTTCCGTGAGCTACCGCATTTGAACCGCGATATACCGCACTTAACCGCAATGTACCGTATTTACGTGTTAAATTTTATTGTTTAAGGGATTACACACACCACAACCCTTTGAGCCATACATCGTTGAATTCATCTCAACAACCTGAGTAATTTAATACCCAACTTGACCCCCTACCCCTTTTTGAAAATATATATAACTATAGCATATCTCCATCAAGTGGGGTATCAAATTACTCGAGTTGTCAAGCTGAATACAACCATGTATGACTCGAATGGGTGAAGGGGTGTAATGGGGTTTTACCCTTAAACACAGATTCACGCTTAATTTCGATCAAATTTTTATTTATTTAGTGTTCAAGTGCTTGCCGTTATATGTATTTACAAATAATATTAAATTTATAATAAAATAATTAGTTTACAAAAATTAGTTATGCATTAAAAAAATTTTGGGCTTTTTTGTGAAAGCTGGCAACCTTACAGACATGATTAAATCGACACCCTTTATATTAGTGTAGTTTTTTTTCAATTCAAAAGTTTCAACTGTAAGACACAATTGTAAGACAAAAGAAACAATTTTCAAAAGTTTGGTTTCAATTGTAATGATGGTCCATATTATTGGTTAATACTATTCCCAGTATTTTAACAATTATAATTTCCATTATTTTATATATTATAGTAAACTGATAGCCATCAAAAAATTATTCGATAGAATGGACTTTCACAACAACTTTAAGAAATTCGTTACATAAAAAGCAAAAAATAATGGCACTAGAAATCCAAAGTTATCGCCAAAGTTTATTGCTTTTAAGGTTAAGGCATAACTTAAATTTTGAAGTACCATCAAAAGAAACATACTCTTTTGACATAAAATTGTGAATAAGACTTATATGTCGAATAAGTTTATTTTTTAAAAATTTATTAATATAAACCATTGATCGATTAAACAAAGCCTTACATATTGTCTGCAAAATGAATACTTTTGCATTTATTGTTGAAATCTAAATAAGTTATTGTAATTTAGATCTATTGTATATTAGAAACTTTCTATAATACATCAAAGTATTCATACTTTCAAAACATTTTCATTTTAGTCTAATTTTGCCTTTCTAAATTTATGCGAAAAAATCAGAGCGTTTAGTTTTATGATGTCTATCGATATAAAATTCCTTATTTTATGAATTGGCGCGGATTGCTATTAGACAATGATAAGTGTGCATCTCATTGCACTTTCAATAGATGCGGATTTGAGATGATATATAAAATAAACTCAGAAAGTGTAAGAGTCAAACAAATAAATCTCAGATTCTTATTGAATAAGATTAAAAAATTTCATAAATTTTCTTATAATTCAATCTAATTGCAAACATGTTCAAAACGAAACTCACTATCTATGTTTGCTTTTTAGGTATACTTCTGCCCATGTATTCAGCACAAGTGGCGAAATCACAATCGAATTCATCTACAATTTCAGGTGAGAAGTTTTATTTGATTTAATGATTAAAAACGAGAAAATTTTTAATTAAATTATGCTCTCGTTTGTTTATTTCTAAAAATAGAGTGGGCATTTTCGAGAATTTTCGAGAGCACGAGTCTCGAAAATTCTCGAAATTTTTTTAATGCAATTTTATAATAGAATTTTCAGCGAAATGTCAATTTATGTATACAAAAGTTAGCATATATTGTAATTAAAATTTATTTAAAGTATTATTAGGAAGGATGGTCAAGGGGAAAGGTATATCCAAAATACCCCTCCCTGATTTGAAAAATCAGAAAATAACCCTACCTGGCATTCGTGGTGAAAATTTTTTTAACAAATAAAATGAAAAGAGCCTCCTTTCAATACCCCATCAAAAAAGTTGTAGAGTTTAGAGTTTTGAAGCCAAAATCAGCCATTTTAACTCCACCTGAACCTCACCATATCTCGGGCGACCCGCCTATCAATGTATTATTATTTAATAATTGTAATAGTACAGCATTGCGATATATGAATTATTTAAACTTTATTCAGATATTAACGGTAGATGAATGTTAAAGCAACTTTATATTAAGACCTGATTAATGCTTTCTTTCAAAATACAGTTCTATTTGCTATATTTAAAGCTTTTATTTATAGATTAATTTTAAATTAAAATACTTATATTAGATCAATAAATACTTATCAAAATTGAATATGAAAATTTTAAAAATTTTACAGTTTGATAATTAAGTTTTAAAGTTATATTTTTTTAGACCGGGATTTCGAGAATCTCGCAGACTCTCGAATGCTTTCGATCTCGAAATCTCATACCGACCTCTACTAAAAGAGTTTACTGATATGCGATCAGTAGATGCGATCATATAAGAGTATTTTTATTAAAATGAACGTTGAAACAACAAAATTCAATAAACTTTTCTACTTTTATGTTTAATTTTTGTACTTCAGTCAATTTTTATTAATTTTTTGGTTTCTTATTCAAGAATCAAAGTCTTCAAGTGGTCGTTCATTTACCGCAACTGATCCAAATAACTATATGAACTCTGTCTTCCCTCCTGGACGTATTGATCTTTTCCATTTGGTACCAATTCTAATAATGTTGGCCTTTATTCCACTTGTTTTACCGCTATTAACACAACTATTTACTGGTCTTTTTACTCCACTTAATTTCACTTATGGAAGGCGTAGAAGAGCTGCTAATTTGCATAAAGACCCACAAATAAGTGATCTTTTGTTGGATATATTGAAAAAAGTTGGAGAATCTATTGATAAACATAAAGAATGAACAACATTTCATCTCAATCTAATAATTGCAATTGATTTCTTAAATAAATATTATTCAACCATTAATTGTACAAATTATGTTTGCATTAATTAATTTTTTTAATTAAACAAATTAATAAATGAATATCAATTACTTTGTCAAAGAAATGAATATACAGTATGACAATTATAGTTATAACCGGATCAAAGTTGTAAAAATGGATGGAATTAATAATAAAATGATGCACCAAATGAGCATAGAGTTTAACATTAAATTCTTAGTAATACAATTGTAACTTATTGTTGCCTTTCAGTGACTCGAATCCTATAGAGTAAATGCCAGGTTTATAGGTCAATAACTTGGCTGCATTTGAATGAATCCCTTTCAAAATGAAAAATAATATAAAAAATTAAGAAATCTTAATTTCACATTTCAAGCTGAATTTAAGCTCAAAATCTTTATTCAATGCTTTGTCCGTTTTTATATATAAATGAAAATACTTAACATTGTGTTAGATATTCAGCTTTATTTGCATGAATTGTTGAGCGACACCTTTTTATGTATAACAGTATATAAACTCACGGAATAAGACAAATCAATTGTTGCTTACAGAGTGTTTCTGTCATTTGGACATCCATTTGTGGTTAATATAAAGTTACAAATATTAGAACATATTAGAACATTATTACAATTTTTATGCTTTAAACTTATATTCCATTTGTGCTCAAATTATCGCAATAATGAAGAAGTTCTATAAAGAGTTTTTAATAGTAATGATATTTGCAATTGTCATAACATCTGCATTTGCTATCAACAGATCCAATAGTTCTTCCGCAAGCAATCAGTACCACAAACAGAAAAGTTCTGACAAAATTGCGGAACCGCGAGGACATGAGCCGTGGTATATGGACGGGTAGGTCTTTAAATTATGATTCTACAGTACAAACTCGGTTTAGATTACTTTTTTTTATTGATAAACCTTTCAGTGAATAAAGATGTAACTGAAATGTAATGCTTTAATTTATTTAAATAAGTAATTTTTAACTATAATGATATTATGAATGTTATCATAAATTAAAGCAATTTATAGATTAGTTTAGTATTACAGTATTCAACTTTTTTTTAATCAAATTAATTATAATTTTCTAACAACATAATAGATATGGATCTGATATGGGAGCGCATGGAAAAACAGATTATTATTGGCTGATACCACTTGTCATAGTAATTGGTTTTGGTGCGTTACTTATTCCACTATTAGGGACACTCATGACAACAATGATAACTCAGGGAACTATCAATCTTACGGCTGGCAGAAAAAAAAGAAGCACTGAAAGGTTCAACAGAGTATTCAATTATTATTAATATTCAAGTGAATCATAACTATTTTATTTTAATTTTTTTTGTTTGAAATATAATATTGAATAGTTATCCGATTTATAATAAGAGAGACTCAATTCCTGATTATATCGTTGGTTTGCTTACAAAAGTTGAGGACGCGTTAGAAAAGTTTGGAAATGAAATAAAAAGTGATGTCTCACCACTTAAATCGAGATTCGAAGCACAAAATTTCTAAAATATTCTCATCATTTCTTCAAATATACTTTGGCTGATAACAAAAATATAATATAACTGCGACATAAAAGACAAATATTATAAATTTTATTATAACTGTTTGAATACAGAAAAACTTGAGTAACTAACATTTAGTTCATTATTTTTTTGTTTTCAGTCATATAATTATCATTAATCACCAAAAGGCCTCTTAAGGTAATCATTGAATGAAATAATCTAAAATACAATTTTATTTTGTAATAAATTCGATGAAAACTGAAATCAGAGAAATTTTAATAAGTTCTCGATTAATGTTAAAATGAAATATAATCAGTTTTTAACCAAATAGGTTGGGGTTAGGGGGTCTAGCTTAAGAAATTCTCAAAAATTGTGCACAAATCTAAGTAAAATAAGTATACAATTTAGTTAAAATCCTAGGAATTTGAATCTATTTTTGTCTCTCAATTCAGTTAGGACTCCACAACTGATAGACAATAGACACAATCTGGTAAACACTCAATGTTATTAATGTGTAAAGTAAAGAATTATTTTTTCATAATTTGTAAACTAACCAACAATAAACAATTTTTGCTTCAATTACTACACGAAACAAAACACTACCATTGATGCTATTATAGTATTGTATAAATAAAAAGTAACTATTTATAGAAGCTAATTACAGATATTTAATATAAAACTATCAATATAAAGCATTTGCCTGATATTCCTATCAGATTCAAATCATACAGTTATTAATGTTATTTTTCATGCTATTAAAGTTAACTCATTATATAAGTTGAGAAGTTATTGCACAGAGTCCTGATTGACACGAATTGTGTGTACTCTGTTTTAATCTAATTCAATACTCTTTCATCAGTTGTTTAAATAATTCATTGAGCACTTCATTTGTTAATTTAATATTTTGAATAAATTTCTCTATAGTTGAAAAGCAAAGTATAAATTAAAAAATATTGCACATAAAAGCCTGTATTGATATATAATTAAAATGTAATTAAAAGCCACATAACTTCTTTAACGAAAATACTTTCTAATTAAGTAAATAAATTTTATGTTTTATTTGTTTAATTGAATTTAATTATTTAATTTATGGTTAAAAATCGATTTATCAAATTGAAGAGGCGTTTTGACCTAATTATTAATCGAAAATTTATTAAAAATAAAGCGAACAACTCTTTCTCAAATTATAAACTTAATTATAAGTCAGGAATAATCTTCATGTTATGCTTCTATTAATGCTAAACAAACGAATTAAAGTGAGTTCTCTTTCTCTAATAATAAATTAGAGCCCATTAAACACTCGATGAGGCATAAATCGCACAAATCAAGGCCATTGATTGGTGCAATTAGTTTTCGCCAATCGATTGTCTATCTGATGATATAATTTCATTATCATTATATCAAAGTATTTTATCATAAGAGAGTTTAGTTGTATAGTTGTTTTGCATTATTTAAGTTATTTGTCATAAATTTAGTGAAATGAAATTGGGTAAGATTTTATAGATTAAGATTAAGATTAAGATTTAATTCTTAAAACCAAAAATTGACAATAATAAAAATTTTTATGTAAATTTCCTAATTTAAACGAGTCTTGTTTTATTTAAAGCTAATTAAGTATTTTTCTAATCACATCAGGTTTCATATATATAGTGATAATTGTTCAGTTGATGATAGGAAATGTTATCTCCATCATTGATAGCCATCTATTTTATCCTCAATTATTGAGTGCAAAAGTGCCAGTTAGACCGCCTTCTATTTCAAGTATTCAAATTATTAATAAATTGCGATCAAAGGTGTCAAACAGTTTTGGTCCAGAAAGAAGAATGTTGTTTCCATTCAATAGACTGTTTCTATCAATGGTTGCTCCGAGACTTATGAGATTCCAGTTTGAAATGATGTTACATTCGATTATATCAGAATTAGTGAAAAAAGTTGTGATGCCTATTATGGGTTCAATTTCGGGTAACAATGATGACAGAGGAAGACCCCCTATTTTGAGTCAACTGTTGCCACAAACACCACAAACACCACTACAATCGGCTTCACAAGCATTTGACGTAAAGCAAATGCTGGCAAAAGCACAGAACGCTGTTGTCCAACAGGGACTTTCTCTCAATAACGCGATTAGAAATAACGGACAGACCTCTACAGATCCTTTATTAATGTTAAATCAATTACAAAGCGAACAAATTGGTTTATCATCAAATTCTTTGAGCCCTTCACTTCAATACAATAGTTTTGCAACTTTTCCTATGAATAATTTGGGTCAACAAACTTCTCAAACCATTCAACAAAATCTTCCACAGAATCAATACTTCCAAAAGCCAATACACGATACTCTTATGAGTGATGGACAACAATTAAGTATGAATCAAATGAGTCTTATGTCTAACATTCAATCGAGTCCTGTTTCGGGTGAAACATTATTTAAAAAGCAAAACACTATACAATCAAAACGACCGAAAAAATCAAAAAACAGCATTAGTTTAGCCTCAAAGAAACAGACCCTAAAAGTGATGCCACAATACCAGATGGAATACATGCCAATCAATAATACTCATGTAGAAGAACTAATTGAAGAAATGCCGAAAAAAGAAAATGAATCAAATGAATACCAATTAAACTATGTGGACACATCTGTACCCACTTATGGCAACCTTTTATCAGCGGAACAAATGAATGAGTACTCTATTAAAGGAGAAGATGAATCAGGTGTTTCTCATACGACTCATAATAACGAAAAAACTAAACAACAAATTAGTGAAGAGATTGAAAGAGCGAGTCGTTGGAATGACGTTTTAGTCAATATGGATAAATATAATACTAGAAGAAGATTTATGCTATTGAAGTAAAAATAATTAATTGTACAAACTATTCATATTTAGGTACACTTTAATACACGAATGCCATTGTATTTTGAGTGTCAACTATTTTTATTAAACTGTTCCTATGAGTGAAAATTATCAAATAAAATATCCAAAATTATCTTCAATCAAATGCACAGTTAATTAAGTATAATAGCATAAAATCTAGTTAGAAATGCTTGTTTCCATTCATTAAATGAAGTGATTTATATTGAAATACATTGAATATATGTTTTCAGTGGATATAATTTTGTATTACCTGTAATTAAAATTACATTCAAAAGTTTCCATTTAAGATAATGCATATCTAAATCAGATCTAAATTAGTCGTATTTGTGTTGCAAACTTGTGATCTTAAATCAAGTTTTTATATAAGTAATTATCAAAGATTTTGTAAATAAATATAATAAAACATGAATTTCAAGTTTGAATAACATAACATTTATAATAATTAAGCTCAAAATGATAAGATGTTGATTCAATGGTAATATTTTAGTTTTTATTTTATAAAATTCTAAAACCATTGGTTTTAAAATTTATAATTTTTAAGGATTAGCCAAACCTCGAAAGTTACGCAAAAGTCCTTTTATTAAAGCATATTTTGGATTACTTTCTATGCTTTATTTAAATTAAAAAAGAATATAGCATTGCATTGCATTGTTTTAGTAATCTTTGTAAGGCTTTAATGAAAATTAATTTCATTAAGAGACCTTCTTTGTAGGTCTGATACCTAAATTTGTTAATTTATTCGCGCACTGACTATTAAATAGGCCATTAAGACTACTTAAATCAATTTTAATGACCTATTAATATAAGGTTAGAAATATTACTTTAAAAATGAATTCATACGAAAAATACTTAATACGAAGAATACTTAATTCATACAATTATTGTATATACAGATAATAAGTCTGTCGTCGAAGTTTAGACTTGATAAAAGACAATAATAATGAATAAGAGAGTGACTAACATTACAAATTGTTTAGATGTCAAGTTCTGGTGTAATGAATCTATTATGGAAAAAGTGTGGATCATATCCTGCTTAATGGCATTAAGCATTTCTGCATATACTTAATTATTATTATGCAAAAGGTGTGGCATTTTATAAAGTATTAGATTTCAATGTAGTCTTGAAAATTGTTTTCTTCATTAAGTAATGAAATGTTCCACTTGTTATCTACAAAGCTTCTGATTTTGGGTTCGCACCAGAAAATAAAAGCTATGCACCCATTATCACATACTTCACATTTGTTCTTTGCGTTATGACTGCTTTCGTATATTTTGTACAAAAATATTTGTTAAAAATACAATTGATAGCATTTTTTAGTGCATAAAGATATATGACGTCAGGTAAAAATCTTTGACATTACATATAAAAAAGTTGAACAAATTCACTTAGGATAACAAATTTTATATTTCACTTCAATGTTAATGAGGTTCAAATTCTTTGATTAAATAAAGCATTAATATTCATATTATAAAATTTGTTATAATTTACACCAAAACAGTAATGAGTGGAAAAGGTAAGCCTTAGTATATCAAAAAAATTGAAATCAAAGTTTTTGTACCTCAAATAGTTTCGCAAAGAGTTATCTACAAAATGACTACTAAATGCTTAATCTTCGCTTATATTATACTATTGTGGATTTGCATTGATATGAACTGTGTTTTGGCAATCAATAGGGATTATAAGCATAACGCATCTCTGGCTAATCAATCACATTATGACAATAGCAGAGATGCTCGTCAATTTATTGGTGGCGGCTATGGCTCCGGTTTGGGTGGTTTAGGAGGTAATTAATGTCTAAAAACTCTTTGGTTTATTTACAAATAAATAAGGATATGTGCAACTGGTTTTGCTTTAGGGGCATCAAGTTATTACGGAGGTTTGGGTAGCTTTGGAGGACCGGTCGAAGCAATTATAATAGGATTGCTTGTTGTTTTTGGATTGGGTATCATTGGAATACCTTTTTTGCTATTATGTATGAGTGTTTTTAATGGTAATGGATTTGGTACGGGAGGAATAGGCGGGACTTTGGTTCCGACCACTACAACCACAGTCCAAGGACGTAAAAGAAGAGATATCGACTCATTGTTGCCTAACGTTAATCCAGAAGTGCAACAAAAGCTATTCAATATCTTTGAAAATTTTATTGAAAGCCCCGATAAAATGAAAATCATAGAAAACATGATAGAATCAGCGATTTCTTATAATTAAGCTTTAATTTGAATTAGCTTATAATTAAGCTTTCATAATTAAGCTTTCATTATAGGAAACCTCAAGTTTAGGTCTATATTAAAGTATTTTTTGTTGGCACGAAATAGTATGTCTTTACTAATATTGATTCGAATTTATTTTATATATTTGGATAACAGTTATGATTATTACAAGAGATTAAATAAAAAGTAAATTTTAGCCAATACTCATGATTCTGCTTCAAACTTGATGTTAATCTATTTTTAAATAAAAACATAGAAACTTTTGAAAACTTATATGTTTTGACCATTTTTAACTTTTTAAAATTCTTATTTCATTAATATTAATAATATTTTTCTACATTTGAGACTTAAGCCAAACAAATTATTTCATTTAACGTATTATTTCATAATTTCATATATAATTAATTTTAGCCCTTAAGCCCTTAATGTAATAAATATGCAGTATTTCAGTTATTAGTATAATTACAATAAAGCAAAACCTGTCATAATTTAATAAGGATTGAAAAAATAAATTTATAA
>JAUJYU010000236.1:0-15568 GCA_033995675.1 Nothrus silvestris
CTTAATTCTCATATGTATAGAAATTCTTATTCTGATTGATATGAAATTAAATGAATTCGATATTTTATATGATTTCTTCGCTTCAGAAGTGACTGTAGAAGCGATTAATAGTATTAATAATAAGATCATTGAGAATAATGAGGATATCAATAAATATGTAGATTTTATAATAATATTCATTTCACCAAATAATCACAGATAAAGACAAGCATTGATTACTGTCATTATTGTAGATATGAATAAAAATAGATATTCTGACCAATAATTCTCATTGAATTGTTTAATTTCGTTATGAATTAAATTGAAAGACCGAATAATGCTTAAAAATTGTATTCGAGTTTTCGCTTTCTTCGACTTTATTACTGTTGAGATTTTTTTATTCAAAGATTTGATTTTTATCTTTAAATAATAGCAAAGAATGAAGAAATAGGAGTTTTGATAGATTATGAAATTAATTGCCAATTAAGCCAAAAACCCATAACTAATAATCCATCGAATGGTTATAAAAAGTAATTGTATAAGTGATTGCTTTACGAATAATAGATTTGAATACAATAATATTGCAAAGACATTAAAAATAATAACACATATTTTTAATTATTAATTTTATAATGTTTTCAACACGAATTATTTTATTGTTTAAATCTTGTTTTGTATAATTGTAAAGTTTGTTATTTTTGTTGCTATGGAATAAGCAATAAGAATAAGTTATGAAACGCCAACAATAGAAGTGAAGAATAAGTTTTCATATTTGCTTTGTTAAAATTTAAAGCTTTAAGTTACAAAATTTTTAATGAATTAATCAATTTTTTAAAAATGTATAATTAAAATTTAAGTTATATTTGTACTAATTTAAAAATATTTGACGTTTTAATAAAGATAAATATAAGAGTAAAATTTTGTAGTTTTAAGTTATAAATTTATACCTAAAATTTTAAGCTTTATTTGTGATTATTTATAAATTTAATAATCTATAATGTGTGTGTTTGCGAATTTATGGGCATTTGCATTATTTTGGATGATTAATAAATAATTGATTGAATAAATTTTAGCTTATTTTCGTGTTTTTCTTATGATAATTTAACATATCAAAATTTTACTCATCTTTGGCTAATATCGATTCATCAATTTATCACTCAATCTCTGTTGACAGTCAGTGCCGACTAGGATTAGGTCCAAAGTTTCGTCACTTCCATTGGCGCAAAAGCGAACATAGAGTGATTGTTTTAAAGTAAAATATTCATTTTAATGAATAATTAATTATTTTGCATAATTAGAACATGTTTACATCTTTGCTGTACCGATGCAACCTTTAGAATAACAGTATATCCGGCAATAAAAAAATACGAACTTTGATTTTAACACAGTTTGTCGTCTACAAAAGTGTGCGAAAATTATATATGAATATCAATTGCTATAGAGGCGTATCTCGAGTTAACTTGTTTTTAAAATACTTTGTTTTACATGAAGATTAAACCTATTCATTGCTAAAATTTTAAAAATATGTTTCAACTGAGGTTTGAGTAGTTTATTGATTCAGTAATCCGATTATAATTCAACTATATTTAATAGTAATCTCATGTAATCAATTAATTATTTTTGAATCGCATTTTTAAAACTTTGTTCACCGATACGCCTCCATAGCAACTGACATTCATATTCAGATAAACATGCCGCATAAAAATTTAATATTTTAATTAAATGTAGTTGCATTATGTTTCAATTTTTTAAATTTATCTCATTTATTTACTGATTGAACGTTTTAATTTATCGTACCTTCATTAGCGGTTATTGAGTTTTACATTATTAATAGCGGTAGTACATATGCTTTTCTTATTGGTGTACGACTTGTGATTTTAAAAGTGATCGTCGAGTGTAAAAGTGCAAGAAAATTAAATTTCCACAATATGCTTAGTGTACAGGGCGGCATAAATAGTATGTTGAACTTTAAATATATATTTCTTTGATAAGACTTAATCTTTTTTGATAAAGTCTTTATCAAGATTTGAATCTGAAATGACTCCTAAATGAAATCAAAATATCAGATCCTTTATTAAGAAAAAAGCTTTATGACTCATTTCAGATTCAAATTTTGATAAAGTCTTAATTAAAAAAGATTAAGTCTTATCAAAGAAGTATGTATTTAAAGTTCAACATGATATTTATGCCGCCTCTGTGCAATAAAATTATATTTAATAAATAACATTATTTTCATTTTGATTATATTGTTTCAATATATAAAAATATATATACCAATAATTACTAAAGGAAACCAATTAAATGATTGCTACAATTTTATTTATTGTTACAAATTATACAAATTAAATATTTAAGTTATCTCAGAATTAAGTATCAGATTTTTGGATATTTAGAAGAAATTATGAATGTTTTAGATTTAATTTGATGTATAAATCATTAAAATCGAACAAATATTTCAAAAGTTATTCGAATTTGAAATCGTTCCGTTATTCATTTGATTACCTAATAGAAAATATATGATATTATATGATAAGCAGTTTAAACTTATTAGGCATAGAGTTGAATGTATAATATTATAATCATTGATATAACATAAAGTATAACTCACACAAAAATTCTCAGATAGTTTTGATAAAAGTTGTACTTTTCATTTATTAACATATATTTATGTTATTGTTTTAGATCAACAAAGCGATACATCCGTTATAATACCTTAGATCAAACCACTGGTGGAACTATTGTAGAATCCGATAAAGTGATATGGCATAGCGGTTATAACACGGCAACTATCGATAATGACATTGCAGTCATTACATTGTTAGACACCTTGACTTTAGGTCAACAACAGGCAGCTTCAGTACAATTGCCGGACAAAAATTCAGACCCAACTGATGGCACGTCTACTACATGTTATGGCTGGGGTTTCACTCAAGAAAATGGTATTAACGAAAGGTATTTACGCAAAGTCACTGTTCCTATTGTGGGAAGAGAAACATGTAGAACACAATATGGCACGAGTTCGATCACTAATAATATGATATGTGCCGGTATTGAAGCAGGTGGAAAAGATGCCTGTCAGGTATTGTATTAACTTGATTCTATTATATTTTTTGAAAGAAGAGAATAATTTTATACCTTAACTTTAGATTCTTAAGCCATTTTACAAATTTTATATAATTTTAAATTAAATTTTCATTAAAGAATGATTCTGGTGGACCTTTGACTGATGATCAAAACCGATTGGTTGGTGTTGTTTCATGGGGTAATGGATGTGCTCGACCTGGATTTGCTGGCGTATACGTACGAACTGCTAATTACATCGATTGGATAATAGCAAATAGTGCTAATTAATTGTTCGATTAAAAAATCTTAAGTTAACCCATAAACTACATGATTTTCACTTGCATTCATTATTAATTTATTTAAAACTACTATATTATTCAATTTGATTTTTCACACTAAATTATTTATTTATAATTTAATTTAATAAACATAATTTAGCATTATTTGATTAAAAAATTAGACATTTATTTATTGCATTGTACTTTCGACTTATATAAATCAATAATAAAGCATTTTCTATGAATAAATAAATCTTGAATTTTTTAAAACGATGAAATTAAAATGCATTTTAAGGTTTAGCTAGAGTGCACTTTGTTAAGTAATTTTGTATACACTCAACTTATTAAACTATTGTTTTTATTGAAATTGTAATAATATATTATTTTCATTTTGCATTAAATAAAGTAAATAAGTCCACAATAAGAACTTAAAAAGTTTACCAAAATGATTATATTAGAGCTAATATCAACCTATTTATTAATATTAATAATTTTATTTTTAGTTTACTTTTAAAAAAATTTAGGTTAAAATCATTGTTTAAGATAATTGTTTGTGTTGTTTTATTTGTATGTATGAATTTACTGTAATATAGCAGATGTTGTACTCAATAAATTAGTTCATGGCTCAAAATATGGTTATTATAAAAAAGTGTCTACGATTGTAGTCGTTGTTTATAATGCTTACTGTAAAAGTTGCTATAATAAACCTGAAAAACTAGTGTTAATGAAATAAAATTCTGGACACCATTCCGTAATTTGAGTTATCTTTATTTATATGCAACTTTTCATACAATATTAATAATTTACTAATTACTTCTATTATTACATACAGTTTGCACCTTATGTAAAAACTACGGCCCTTAGTTGAAATACACTTTCTTGCAATACACATTTGCATTTAAAGATTTAAATGAGAAAGAGAGTCTATTGTGAGAAAGTGTCTTAGGGGTACCTCGTTTTTTCATAATGAGCATACATTCAAAGCAAATGAATAAATATTATGCTGGTCTTGTATCTAAACTATATAAAATAATATTTTTGTAGAGATTGTCAATGACAAAATAAAAGCTTATTTTTAACTTAACTATAGACTTATGAGTAGAATTATAATCTTCAGAAAATATATGATAACTCTTTATCTCATTAAAAAGTTTTAAAGTTGAGAATTTTAAAGTACACAATAATTCATATTTTTAGTATAGATATAACAATAAAATATCTTAATTTACAGGTAAGATGAATATAGGATAAAAATCGCTTTTATTTTGTCAATTACAATACAACGATTCCCAGGTAGTTGTCTTGATTTGATTAAAAATTAGAATAATGAACGTAGTTTAATTTAGTAGTTAGAATTCTAGAATTCTTTAGTCATGATACATAGTAGAAAACCGAATATGCCTTGTAACTTTTTACTCCTAATAAGCAAGTTATACAATCGGAGACTTATATGCCACGTGTCCTACTATTATATTTGGAGCTAAAATTTGTATGAATTTAAAATTTAAAGGAAATGTATATCAGTATAGACTGACTTATATTAATTGAAAATCAATCTCTTATGGAAGTGTTTGGAGATGAAGTGTCATTGGTTTTTAGCAAATTTTCAGTCAAACGTCAAATAATTGGACCCAAAATGATAGGTTTATGAGCAGAAAAATCATGTATATATGGACTCAATTTGCAAAAAATGGGTTTGGTTTTTAATTTAAAGCATAATTAACTATAAATTAATTTTAACTTTGAAAATAATTAAAGCAGTTCACTAGAGTTCACTTCATTATAATTTATTATTAGTTTTGTTAAAACCTATTATTTATTGTACGTATAGTCGCAACAATTCTATACTCTTTGCGGGCCACTCAAAATGACGAATGGGCAGGGATCCGGCCCGCGGTCGCTAAGTGCCGACCACTGGTCTATTGTATTATTCATATGCATTTATTGAGTTATTTTCACAAATAAATGAATGTATGGCACGAAACGAATGGAATAAATGATATACTGATAGACTACGATATGGGCAAACCATTAATTTATTTAAACATAACTTATATTTTGTTAAAATATATCTTTTCTAATGATATACAATAATATAATAATAATGATAATAATAAATACACCAAAAAGACTATTAATCTTTTAAATTTATATAACTTTAAACTTTAAATTCTTGTTTGTCACGAAAATAAATATTTTTTTAAAAACATTAATATAAATAAAACTTATTTTATGCTAATTTATTAAAATAAAAGTGTATAAAATAGTATGACATTTGATAAGCGCTAAACACAATGGAGATGGACTTCGATGTAAGCAAATTATTACCACTTGAATTTAGGATCACATCATCTGCCAGTCATTTAGATCGTATCGGATTATCTCATTTGAGAAATGGATCACAAATTAGAAATAAATTTGATAATCGATTTTTGATCGCAATATTAAATTACGTGAATATAAATGACTGAATTACTCGCGGCTCAAGTTTACCTGGCACCTTTACCTGGCACCTTTACCTGGCACCTTTACCTGGCACCCGAAAACGATTTTTCTATATACTGTGTGTAGTTTTTTCACTTCAATAGTTATTTTTCTTATATAAAATTCAAGGCTATTGTGAAAGAACAATTAATGTGCTTGTGTCTAAAGTCTAAATTCTAATTGGCTGAAAGAAAAAGATATTATCTATGAAAAAATTTTATCAAAACATGTTTTAAATGAAGAAATGTTATTGTCTTGAATTAAAATTTTGAAAAATATTTGTCTATAAATTCTTTAATTTAATGATTATTTGTCACGAAAACTAAAAACAATAATTGTGGAAAATTTTTTTTTAATTATTGTCTGCAAATCAATAAGATCTGGACTTTCATGTTATAATACAAAGATATTTTTTTTAAAAGAATCATTTATTTAAAGTAAATATGGATTCAAAAAAGAAAATTAATTTCAATAGAGTTTTACCATTACATTTGGTCAACAAATCTGCTGGAAGTGATTTATATAGAATTGGTTTATCATTATTTCCATTTGGATCTCAAAAGAGGAAAAAATTTTGTAATCCTTACATAATTTTGATTATAAATATTATATATATTTTAAGGTGTATTTTGTCGTTATCATTAAGTGATGATAACTATAATAACTTCTTATATATCGGAGAATTTGCATACTTTTTGGATAAAGAAACGAGAATTTATTTCACGGTCTGCTCAACAGTTGCAATGTTTTATATAATTTGTTCACATTTAATGCATTTCTGGTATTATAAGAAAGACATAAAGCCTTCATATCTGAAACCATTTGAAATGATGTCGGGTTTGGTTTCACCGAAAAGTATTGGTCTCACAGATAGTGAAGATGTCTATAAACTGATTAAGACATTCAAATCACTAATTGTAATCTCAAAAGTAATTGTCATTATTTTTAAAATCATTTTAATATTTCTGTATTCAAATCTATTATTCGTAAAGCAATCTCTTATTCAATTACTCTTTATATCCATTCCATGGATTATTATTTATTTCTTTACGGTTTATTTCTGTTCATATTTCGTAATCTATCAAAACTCGTATTTCTTAATTATTTGCTATTATTTAAACTTAAAAATCAAATCTTTGAATAAAGAGATCTCAATCGCATTGAAGTCGAGAAAAGGGAAAACTCGAATACAATTTCAGAGAATTATTCAATCTTTCAATTCAATTCATAACGAAATTAAAGAATTCAATGATAATTATTGGTCAGAATATCTATTTTTATTGTTATCTACAATAATGACAATAATTAATATCTGTCTTTATATGTCACTATTTGGTCAATTGAATATTATTATTAAATCTACATTTTTAATTATGTCCACATTTTTCTCAATGATCTTATTATTAATACTATTGAGCGCTTCTTCAGTCACTTCAGAGGCAAAAAAATCTTATAAAATCTTGAATTCATTTTATGTCAAAACTATAAAAATAAGAATTACAATTCATATGAGAATAAAAGTAAGTCTATTTTATGACTATTCATATAAATTTGTATTTAATTTTTTTATTATAACAAATAATTCATGTTTTATACAAAGTTATTAAGTCTTATCGAAAAAGTTGGTCGAAAAGCTGTTGGTTTTAGTTATTGGAAGTTATTTACAATCAATTATTTTCATTCATATGAAGTAAGTTTAAGAATTAAAATTCGAAAGTGCTTTTCGTATTAAAATAAATAATTTTTATATTTTAAATATTATTTAGATTCTGGCCCTAACAGCTCTTTATTTTCTTAAAATTGTTGACAATGTTATACATTAATCGTAGTAAAACATATTGTAATGGCCTGTGGTTCTGATGGTCAAAAGGGCAAACCTTTACGATATCGAACTAGGGTGACCAGGTGTACATATTCGACCTGGACAGTCAAGATTTAGGGCATCTGTATCCAGGGTCCAGACCGACCCCCAATCTGGACGCATTTTGTCTAGATTTCATAGAAATTTGAAAGTCTACTAACTTTGATTTTAATTTGCACGTGCTCCATGGTTGCTTCTCTTCACGTGTTTCACTTCTACCCAAGAGATTAACTTTAACGTATGTTTTAATCTCATAAAATATTTACACCACTTTATAAATTGTAGCTATAAATTCCAGATTAATTAAGAAGTAAAAGATAAATATTTATCGATGTTTTAAGATTTAAACTGTTTTAATTGTCTATTTGAAAGAAATCCAATATATACACTTTTATGGTCATTAAAATAAAACTAGATTTTGATTATGAAAAAGATATAAAACTATTAATTTTTAAAATATCTGCATTTATTGCATTTAAGTCAAAATTTTTATCATATGTTTTTATTAAATATAAAGCGCATAAAATATTTCAATTATACGATAGATTAATAAACTATAACACTTTCAGAAGATATTACTTCTATATTTCGGCATTAATTTCATTCATATTCGCAATAATATTGAGTGTATTAATGAAAATAATATACTTCTATGAATCGCGTTTTAATCAAATTTACAAAAATTTGGCCGAAATTCAAAGAAAATTGCCTCTAAAACAAGAAATTCAAATATTTAGTATAAATTAATACAATTATTTATAATTCAAATAAGCTCTCTACAAAATGATTGAAGATTAAGCTTGAGAATAATTAATGCTTGTTGGGATTTTTATATTTCACCACTGTATATTTTTAAACGCATGAATGGCATTATGAAAAATGTTTGAAAATATTTTGAAAATTTAATTTGTTAAAAAATATCTATGAATTATTATAATTTATGTAACATTATTATTATATAGAATTTCACAATTTTGAAACTAAATTTTTTAGATTGAAAAATTGGAATTTAAGAAAATTTATTAAATATAAATAATGATGTACAAATCAGGCTCAGGCTCAGGCTCATGGTTTTCGAGCCTATGTACATCATTATATATAAAATGAATATTGACTTCATTTTAAAAACAGTATTAAATGTTAAGAATATTTACCTAGAGCTATCATGTAAAATTTTGCAAAATTTAACAAATCTAAGTTAATATAAATAATTCAATTATAAACTTTTTAAAATTTTGCATAACTCAAAATATGTTATTTCAATAACAATGATATAAAAAATTTTTCTTTAAAAGGAAAAGTGTTTCAAATAAATGCTATGGTTTATTTGTTTATTGAAACTTATTTTACAGTATAGTACTATCTCTAAAATATAAATATTTTAGATCTCAATTTGAATTACCTTTTTGAATTCATTTTCATAATATTAAGTTTGACATTTTCTTTAAAAAGTGGTATAAAATAAAGTTATAAACATTATTTTAAATTGAATAATAAACTCCTTAAACTCAGTTGATTGTGAAAGAAGATAGTTTGCATAAACTTCTTTCTGTCTAAATCTATTTATGTTTTGAAAAATAATAAAATCCTTTTCTTTAAGATTAAAAAAGTTTGACATAAAGTTATATAAATAGTTAACAGTAATGCAAGCTCTTTCTTTATAAGCCTTATTTATCTTTACTATCTATACTCCTTTACTCACTATTCAGCTACCATATATACCGGTAGCTGAATTGCTACAGTCAAACCCGTTTATAACGAACAGGTCGGTGCAGCCGAAAGTGCTCGTTATAACCGGGATTCGTTATAAGCGGGTTTGACTGTAATAAGAAAAAGTAAATCAGTTCTGTTTCGAATAAATGTTAATTAAGATTTAATAATTTCAATCCAATGCAATCTTAAGTGTATTGAATGAATGCAATGTTAAGACAACTTAAACTGAATTATTAGCTCAAAATAGGCCGCAAAAACGATTGAATTCAGTTATCACAACAATTCCTATATTATGGGTTCATAAATGCCCTCAAGCCTCAAAACATTTAAATATTAATATTATTATATGGCCAATAATTTGGCAGTGATATGAAATGGATCACTTCATTAAATCGGCTTATATTCTTATTAATATGAGATTATGTTCAAAAACTATTTTGAATTAATCAAATCTAATCGATCACAATTACACTGCAGATGACACTATTGTAATCTTGAATTTGAAGCGGTCTTAAGCGATCTTAAGCAATCTTAAGCAATCTTAAGCAATCTTAAGCAATCTTAAAGCGTGGCTCACTTCTGAAGTGATGCGCTCTTATTTGAATTAACAATACAATAATTATACATTTAGTTAGTCGTCCACAAGAGACGAACCGCCAATTGAAATATAATTTTGACGCTTTTCGTTGATATCAATTGCTTGCAATCGATCAAAATTGCACACAAGCCTTCTCTTTGCTATAGAAGGCATTCACGCATTCATTTTATATGAGGTGTAACTCCGCTTTTGAATTATAAAATTTCTTTTCTTTAAAAACAATCAATTCATTATCAAAACTTTTTTGAACACCGAATGACCTTTTATTTAAGGTCTAAAACTTATAAATTAGTTTAAATATAGACCTAAACAAAGCAATTGTATAAAAACTTCTCAATTTGAATGACACGACTCTAATGGTAAAAAAGATTTCCTCTAACAATACATTGTTTATTGAATCATCAAAACAACTTTTTTTGATTGACTTCTTGAATAAATTAAAATAACTTAATTTCAAATTATAATCACATTAACTTTGTTTCTAAGATTGTTTATAAGGTTCTAATGTTATCTTTAAAACATTTGTAAATCGATCTCATCAAAAATTTATTACCGGTAATAACTTTTCATAGACTCATAATATACAGAGCAGCAGTGGCGCAGCCAGGAATTTGCTTTGGGGGGGGGGCTTCATAAAAAAAATAATTATCTACATTTGACAAGTTAGTTTATATTGTACTAAAAGTAGCGCAAGACAATATTTAATTACAATACAATATTCATTTTGCGATTCTCGATGGGATCCAAGGGGGGGGCCTACAGCCCGGTAGCCCCCCTTGGCTGCGCCACTGCAGAGCAGTGATGCAAAACGCTCGAGCGTTTCGCAGAGCTCGATCGACGAATGTTGCCATCACAGCAACAGACTATTATTTATACATTATTTCTTTGCTATTTATAAATTATTAGTTAACCCATTGAATACTGAATGGTTTTCATAAATAATATATATAACCATATATTATATGAATATTTTGTTTTCTAAACTTCAAACTATTAAAGTATAAATTAAAACAAGTCTTAAGTTTCTTGATTTAATCATATGATTACATGTTAAGAAAACTCGTCTAAATGATACTTACAGTATGTGTTAAACAGTAGTGAATTATATGATATAATGTTTGAAAAACTACTGTACTATCTCTAAAGTGAATACTATGTGTATAACAAATATTCTTAGCCATAGTTATATAACTTTAAGATAATAAGTTAACATTTGTAAACATACATGGAAACAATGTTTAGCTGGAAGATATTGATACTGCGTGTGTACTTTTATCAGTGAAATAAAACTAATTGTCTTCCATTCAAACAACTTTAATAATAGGTTAGATTTTGAAAACATTTCATTTTGTTGAAAAGTTGTGGTTTTCAATAAAGAACTTAATTTTGAGTTCGGAATATATTCTTATTAGAGTTTATTCTTGCGTTGAGAATATTTTTAGGTCAACTTATTTGAATGATATCAGAGAAGCTAATGTCAAAAGTAAAAATTGCTTTGGCTGTTAGGCATTGTGTGCTTTCACTTTCTTATTTAGATATAAACTTATTATTTCTCAATGCCGTTCATTCTTTTGTCTTCGACGAAGAATTAAATTGATTCAAACAAATAAGCCATCTGTGTCTTATCATTATTGTTCTGCATGTCTTATATTCTGTATTATCAATAGAATGTATTTGTTTTTTAAAATCGTTGGTATTATTGTAAACATATTTTCTGTTAATATTAGTTAAGCCAATAAAGAATTTAATTTTAGAAAATCTATTGTTCATTGAAAATTTGAAATTTTTGAATCAAAATATTCTTCATTGAAAATTTGAGATTTTAAAAATGAATCAAAATATGACATAATTTCATCCAACTATTCAAGCTTATGATGAATCTAATGAATGTTGAATACTTTCTATTTGATTTTAAGCTTAATTGTTATAATTTAGGTCTTTTGTTTTGAAGCTTTTCTTCCCATTTACTGAATTTTGAATTATTATTTAAGAAAACAACAAGACTTACATTTATTTTAATTATTCTCAAAGAAAATAATGCTTAATGTTTTTATACTAACAATTTATCGACCCATTTATGTTACATAAGGAAAAATAAGTAACTGTCAACTCCCTGGCACTAAAAATTAATTTAATATTCTTTCAAAAAACAATGAATTGTATTCTCCCATTTTTTCTGATAGTATTTCTTCACTGGAGTTGAAAAGAAAAAATCTTGTATTAGTTTAATTGATCTAAACTTAATATTTAACTTTGTTTGTCTTAAAAGTATAACTAATATTTATGACATATTTAAATCTTAACTAATAGTCAAATAAATACCAATACTTACTGATACATTTATAATATCATTCATTAAATTAACTATGAATACAGCGTTTGTCTTAACATAACAATTAGATAACTAAATCTCATAGTCTTGTTGTCAAATCTGAAGTGAAATGATTAAAGCTTTAAATTTGAGTTTAAGGACAACTGAAATAGATGTGAAAACTGTATTAATTAATTATGAATTTGTCAGACCATAGTATTAATAAAATTGGAAAGCAACAATAATTTGAAGTTGCTCAACTCAACTCTTTTCATTAGTCTGTTACAAACAATTATAGTTATTTTTTCTTTGACCCAATTCTAATACATTGAGATATTTGGTCTCAGTTTTGTCTGAGAAAATTCTATACGTCTATAACAACGATAATTATCATAATAAATAATTGCAATTCAATTTTAATCGCAACCCATCATTATATCCGCCAAATAGTCCCTACACTTAAAGGATCTTAAAATAAAAATGTCAAAAATATATCACCGAAAGAATATACGGGTATCATATGGTGGGATGAATCCTATATTCATGTCATAAAAATAAAGCTGTTTTGAGAACTATCTAAACATAAGTCAATTATGCTTAGGGTTTGTTTAAATTTGTCTTAAGTATTGTTTTCTTGAAAAAGGCAATTATAACGTCTCGCCTAATCTTTTTTCACTCGCCTTTCTATAGATGGATATAAAGTCGCCTACAGGTAGGTATTCTTCTCTAAATAATATACTTTATTATAATAGTATTTACGGCTTTCTGTTATAATAAGTTTCAAAATAGGTTTAAATCTTTAATATTTTCAGATTCTTATCAATAGCATTGTGTAATCGCTTAATTGTTATATAGTTTAAGCATTTCATTAGCTCGTGTTTAATCTTTTTTGAATAATAGCATATGCTTTTATTTTTTATTCTTTCAAAAAAAGTATAATAAAAACCCCAAAGCTCTTATCGTTGATCAAAAATTTATGATTAAAATCTTTTTTTATGTTTTGAGTGAGAAATATCAAAAATTGTAATTGTTTTATGTGATACAATAGATGTTTGCTATCAAAAAAGATGATTGCATTATGTTTGACCTCCAAACAAATCAAATTTAAATTCACACTCAATTATTATAAGCTTCTCTCTGTAAAATTGCTATTTATTTCCACATAAATTGCAAGCCCGCCTCTACTCCCCCTATTGTATCAAATTTATCCATTAATATCTAATGAAACTTATATTGTGTTTTTAAATGAGCCAACTTTGTTATCCTCAATTATTTTTAGTCAAATCCAATCTTTATCTTAATTCTATGTTAAGTTTTTTTAATGTTCATTCACTTATTTCACTCCTTATTTCACTTAAATTATTTTCAAATAATCAAATAATTGTATTATTTAACAAATATATTAATTAAAAGATTAGATTTACAAAATTTTTAATCCTAAAAATCTAAATCTAAATAATCTTAAATACTATTAGTTTTCTGAGATATTAATCTTACACTTTTTAAGATTTTATGAATTCAAGAAAACTTATTTATTAAAAGGATATTAAGAAAATTATTATTTAATGAAGTTTTTTTAATATAATATAACTTATGTTAATTTAAAGAGAGTTCATAGAGTTTGAGTTGAAAAGATAGTTTAGTAGTTTATGTTTAGCTCTGATGAAAAATACTTAATAAGTTCTAATTGTATACAAAATTGGTAAAGAAAATGATAATTACTATATCTTCACTCATTGCGCTGTTTTTAGCAAAAGTCGACACTTTTGTTTGTCAAAACATATTAACTAAAACAAAAAGAAACCTTTATTTCGATGAGTTCTATAATTATCATTCCTTGGGATTTAACGAGAAATACTTTCTATTTAGGTTTTTGTCAAAAATCATTTGTTAATATGTTTTGTTCATACAATACATAAAGTGCTTAAAAAAGTTTTAAACTCTTATTCTAAACTTTTATTCTGTATAACAAATATTAGTTTTACATTTTGGTCAATATTTAAGATTATTATTAAGAAGAGAAGAGATGTAATGACAGACAGACAGACAGACAGACAAACAGATAGAGACGAAGGCAATAAAATGAACAAAACAAGAAAAATGAAATTACGTGATAACACAAAAGCAGAAATATTTTCTACTATTATAAAAGTTTAGAAATATTTTTATATAAAAGTATTTATGTATAAATTGAAAGTTAAACTTTTTTTGAATACAAGAGTCGGTGAATAAGAATTTTAAAACAAATGCCTCTTAAATGAATTTTGAATCTAATGGTATGTATGTCTTCGCCATAAGAATTTAAATGAAGAAATTTTTCATTTAGCGGTTGCGACGAACAAATGAAAGGCATAGAAAAAGATATAGTATGTGCTTCGTTGTAAACAATAGAGAGTGAATGTATGTATGAAGTAATAAAGGTATTTCTTCATTTCTTTTATTCCAGTTGAACGCATCCCATATATCTTTTTTTAATATTTGAATGAGGACTTCAGTTGAAACCAGTTCTCTCATATTTCGTGGCATTTAAATCAAATTCAATTCAAAACAAAAGAGTACATATTTTGCAGCGTTTCCTATCTTAACCTCTGACCCCTTGCGCGCAATTACATAAAAGAATCAAAAACTAATCGTGAGTATTGCGCATAAAATAAGAAAGGAAGCCAATTATAAATTAGGATAACTTTTCGGTACTAGAGATCTGCATCTAGAGCTTCATCGGTGCCATATGTGCTCTAACATTCGTCTCGAGTAACACAATATCTATTAAACCATACTATGATACTATACTATGAGAATTTTAGCTACAATTTTATTCACATAATTAAATTCAAGTTTATATTATTTTATTTTTAATCAAAACTTTCTATCTCTTAAATTAAAACAAAGATCTGCTCTTATTTGAGGCGTTACATGAAAATAATTGAGTTGTGGGTGTTTTATATGTTATTAAAACTACTTTTAAGCGTAATTTTCAGCCTAAAAATTCTTATCGTTTAGAAAACGTGTCGAAGCCATTCAAAACTCTATATTTGAAATGCTTTTAACGCTTACTTAATATTTAATTCACGTTTACTGAGATTCGGAATTGTAAGGCTTATTGCATAAAACACAATAATTTTTAATTTTATTATTTTAAAAGTCGTAACTAAGTCTAAATACCAGAAATTATTTGATTAATGATTTGCAAAGCCTAGAAAACCATATTATTAAAGACTTATACCATAATCATGCAAAAGATATTTTAGTTTGTTTTTTCAGTTATACTTTTTTAAATAAAT